>JAWZYT010000974.1:122500-142500 GCA_034508575.1 Petrolisthes manimaculis
ATACGAGTAGTAGATCGGTGTGTGTGTGTGTGTGTGTGTGTGTGTGTGTGTGTGTGTGTGTGTGTGTGTGTGTGTGTTCCAGCAGATGTTTGGAGTAATAGGTAACCCTTTACTTAATTCACCCACAGCAAATATTTCCATTAACCATGAATGCGACTGCTTCAAACTCAAAACTCAAAACTACACCAAATTACCGAGAAAGTAATGTTGTTTTATGTTGTAATTGATAATAAGAGGACGAGAGCCTCTATATAAAATAATAGTACTGTAATAACAGAAGCATCGATACGTTTTTATACACCATAATTACACGTTGTTGTTGTTTTTTGTTCTCGTGAAGTGTCCAATCCTCCTCTTTTCTTCCCTTGATTGCGCAGTAGTTATTTTTTTATTTGGTAATTACATAGCGCAACAAGAGTACAACAACAACAATTGGTATACAACAAAATAATAGCCAATTGCTGGACCCCGAGATCAAATACCAACAAAAGCCTTCTATTACTTATATATAATATTATACACTTTCCTCAATGACGTTAATTCCTTCTATAGCATCTCAACCCAGAAGAGTGGTATTGTTTACAAGGATGTGGTGGGGACTAACTTTAATAAGGGTTTGGGTGCCTTTTCGGACCTCAGTCAATCAATCCCTTTCCTTCTCTCTTTGACTGTCCCTCTTTTCCTTCATTTTCCTTCGTGCTTGGTGTCCCTCATTTCGTTCTTTTTCCTTCGTGTTTGCTGTCCCTCCTTTCCTTCATTATCCTTCGTGTTTGCTGTCCCTCCTTTCGTTCTTTTTCCTTCGTGTTTGCTGTCCCTTCTTTCCTTCATTTTCCTTCGTGTTTCCTGTCCCTCATTTCGTTCTTTTTCCTTCGTGTTTGGTGTCCCTACTTTCCTTCATTTTCCTTCGTGTTTGGTGTCCCTACTTTCCTTCATTTTCCTTCGTGTTTGCCATCCCTTCTCTCTCTGTCTTCTTCTCTTTAGTGGCACAGTTTTCTTAACAGGATTTAGCACTTCAAGCAAAACATTTATAACGACACACCCTTCGACATAAGAGTCACCATATATATTAATGATTGGCTTACCGGTAAAATACATAATACTCTTTTAATGTTAATAATCATCCTACTAAAATAACATGTCTACTATTTCGTGAACAATATATAACCTTAATTTCTTTTACTTTTTTTTGTGACCTGAAATTGTGAAAGAAAACTCGAAGCATAATATTACGAGTTATTATTGTCGCGGTGCATTAACTATCGATAGCTTTACGCAGCATAAATAAACTATAGGAAGCGTATTTCACTCACCGAGGACATTAAGTGCAGGATCAGGGGATAAATTATTACCTTCACGTGGCTGTATACATTTCACCTAAGACTCCTGGGGATACAGTGTGACTAATTCCTCACAGTTCAAGAGGAAGGCGCTCTCCTCTGCCACCACCACCATGCAGCTAAGGATTCAGTGAAGGGCTAAACGTGTCTGTACTGTACAATACATACGCATGAGGTGACTTGGATGAACGTGACAGCTTTCAGTATAGTTATGAAGACGACTGAATCCCTTTGACTAAGTTTGGAAGAAAGTTGGTAATGGATTGGAAGCAGGTTCTCATTTATGAAAGACGCAAAACCTATGTATAAAAATTAATGAACATAAGGGTTTGTTATCTGTTTGTGGCCGCCTCATCGTCTCTGTATCGATCGAGACTTTTGACTTCAACTGTACCGAAATTTAACGTAAGGATAAGACGATATTTTCCCATTAGAGTAGGCGTGCTGACCTGGCCTAGTTAGTGATTAGTTCATAAAGGGTGGGTGTTTTTGCGCTGCCGGTACCAGAGTTGGATTGGAAGGTAAGTAGGTATCACGGACGAGTTAGTGTGGTAGGTATGTTCTTAATTTGAGGTGGTAAGGACGTTGGGGTTGATGGTGTGGTGGTGCAGGGAAGCCTCGGGTACTCACTGCTACACACACACATACACTGTAATGGAAGCCTTGGGTACTCACTGCTAGACACACATACATACACTGTAATGGAAGCCTTGGGTACTCACTGCCACACACACACTGTAATGGAAGCCTCGGGTACTCACTGCTACACACACACACACTGTAATGGAAGCCTCGGGTACTCACTGCTACACACACACACACTGTAATGGAAGCCTCGGGTACTCACTGCTACACACACACACACTGTAATGGAAGCCTCGGGTACTCACTGCCACACACACACATACACTGTAATGGAAGCCTCGGGTACTCACTGCTACACACACACACACTGTAATGGAAGCCTCGGGTACTCACTGCCACACACACACATACACTGTAATGGAAGCCTCGGGTACTCACTGCTACACACACATACACTGTAATGGAAGCCTCGGGTACTCACTGCTACACACACACACACTGTAATGGAAGCACCAATTGAAATTTCAATCTACTCACGTCCCGGGGGACTGACATCTAGACCAGTTAGTTTTTGTGGTCGTAAGGTCCTGCACTAACAGAGATAAATGATCTAGGCCATCAGAGAAGGAAATTCCAGGGAGTGATTTCTTTTCCACATTTATAAAACTTGCACGGCTGCTTTCCTAACTCTGTGTCTTTCTTTACTTCTCCACGAACTGATTTTATGATGTGGATGTGGTCAGATCGTCAAGATTAATCTGATTACTATTATCAACTTAATCAGATGTTCTAGGTCTATTGTCATGCTCTTTTTTCTGATTAAGAGCACCATAATATTGTTGTATACATTGATGGCAGATGATGTTATTACCTACTGAATTGTACTCATAATGTACATAAGGAAAATTGTACTTCTAATGTACATAAGGAAAATTGTACTTCTAATGTACATAAGGAAAATTGTACTCATAATTTATATAAAAATGAAAATAAATGGATAATTATGTTACAGATTATACCAGACAACTTCAGCTTCACCGATAACCAGTTTATATATATGCTGCCATAACCTGTCACTATACTTCAAGATAAAACAAAGTGCTTTTTAATAATTATTTGACTGTATCAGAGAGAGAGAGAGAGAGAGAGAGAGAGAGAGAGAGAGAGAGAGAGAGAGAGCGTGCTGTAGAAGAGTCATTACTGTTGGTTCCCTGCTGAGCTCAAAAGTGCGTCAGGGAAGCATTAAAGTTTGTATGTTATAGCGTCTGACTTACTCCTTCTTTCTTTGCCTTTATACCTTCACTTTCTTTCCTCCTCTTTACGACTTATGCTTTATCCAGTACAATGTAGTTCGAACGAAATTGGACTTGATATTTTGGACGTCTCTTAGTTAAGGTGAAGATTCTATTGCTGATTTAAGGGACAGTACAATTGTTTCTTTGTACTGGACTTTCTTGAGTCCTCCAAAGAATGCCAATTGATTCATTGATATTAGGCGCCGCAACAGCGAGGTCATATAACGCCAGAAAAAGGTGATAGAGAGGTGTGACAGCAAACAGAACTGAATAGAAAGAACTGAGGGACAGTTGAAGAACTAAAAGCTAGTGGCTGGGGCCGAAGAGGCGCCAAGACCTTTAAAGTATTGCCCACATCATTAAAGCAGGCAATACCCTCCTACAGGAGAAAGTATGCCAAGAAACAGACCCAGATGGATGAAGAAAAATAATGGTATCCTGTTGCTTGAAATAGTTTGGAGGAATAATTTGCTCTGTCAGATTTACCTCCCAAAACAATGTTATAATTATATCCTACCCTCTTTAAATTGACAAGAAAAAGGAACTGCTTCATGGTAGCCTAAATTACACGTTGGTAGAATCAATCGCCCTCCAATTATTTACCATCTAACGAGTCTCATCTAAACCGAGTCCTCTAAATTATGTCTGGAAACAAGATAGTCTACCTCAATGTTGCTTTTAGGGGATCTGTTTCGTGGCACAGTTTGGATGAATCACTACTAAGTCCTGCAATTATTAGCATCATGTAAATATACTCTTTATAAATGCGTATAATCCTAACTAGTGTACTGTAATGCCGTCTTGTCGTGTGTGTGTGTGTTTGTGTGTGTGTGTGCCTGTATGTGTGTGTGTGTGTGTGTGTGTGTGTGTGTGTGTGTGTGTGTGTGTGCCAGTGTTTGAGAGGCAGTAGAGCGTGAAGGGGTGGGAGGTGCTCACCTCTTATCCACCCTTGTTCACTCTTCATATATTGCACCCAGACCCGACTGAGAAGATACGAATCATCTGGTTACAAAAGCACATCACTGCTCTTGAGGCTTATTCATATATATATATATATATATATATATATATATATATATATATATATATATATATATATATATATATATATATATATATATATATATATATATATATATATTATATATATATATATATTATATATATATATAAAGTATTTTTTTTAAGAACAACATTCAGTTCTCTCTCTCTATTTTTATTTTATTTTTATATGATCCGACACTGGACATCGGCTTAATCAAGCCTTTTACCGTGGCCCAGGTCAACTGCTGCTCACACACACACACGTCACGACTTCCGAACAAGTACCCAGCCACAGAGAGAGGGAAGTGAGGGTGATTCCCAAATACTGCAGCTGTTATGGTACCAGTGAGGGTGTTTTACGACGTTCGGTGGCCTTATAGTTAGTGCCTGACACTCAAATCGGAAGAGTAAATATTCTCATGCCCTCACCTGAGAGGATCGATCTCCCGACCTCTTGGTTATGAATCCAGAACACTAACCACTCGGCCACCTCCCCTCAACTCTTATCAACTGTCAAGCAATACATATCCTGTTCAGTACATTAAGTTCTGTGATGGTAAATCTGGAGCAACTGAATCCTCCAAACTATTCCAAGCAACAGAACACCATTATTTTTGCTCTTCTGGTCCTATTTCCTAGTATACTTTCGAGGAATCAAGGCACTCTAATGCACCAAAGCATAATTACCACCTTAATCTTTATATAATATCATAAATTTGCCTGTGAATAATATAAAACGCCTTGGGTTAGAAAGACTATATAGTATAAACAAAGAGAAATACAATAATGTTTATAAATACTCTGGATTAATATTATTCTTTTCGCAGTTTCCTTTCCGAATAGTTGTACAGTATGATGTAGGGCGGATCCACACAAACGAAAAATTTGTTGGAAAAGGCGTTTCCTCTCGACGATTATATGTTGCCGACAAAGTTATGTTGGTGAAGTCTTGACCCACCAATGGATAAGGTGGCCTATTTTTGAGAGAACTATAAACTGAAGGTCGCGTGTATAAAGTGATGATGGTGGCGTCAAAACATTATATACACACACACGGAATGAAAGACGTACAGTTGCCCACACATGAAGCTGGTATGCCTCGCTACTTGTGAGGTATTACAGCTACAACAGGAAGGAAAGTGAACAAATGTTTTCGTTTGTTGACAGGTAGACAGTAATAATATTTTACTGTCTGCCTGTCAAGAAACTACATAATTATTTTCTTCACTTTCCTTCCCTTTGCAACTACCTCACAAGTAACTAGTCCACCAGCTTCATGTGTCGGCAACTGTACATGAATACAATGGCTCATATAATATCCTATCCCGTCATTTACCAGGGGAAACTATTATATGCTTTTTCTTCCCTCACAGATGTCATATTTCAGGCCACATTGTAGTCCCTTATATTCATTCATTTTCCTTATATTCCTTCATTTTCCTTATATTCCTTCATTTTCCTTATATTCCTTCATTTTCCTTATATTCCTTCATTTTCCTTATATTCCTTCATTTTCCTTATATTCCTTCATTTTCCTTATATTCATTCATTTTCCTTATATTCCTTCATTGTCCTTATATTCCTTCATTCATTCCTCTCTGCTACTGGTGTTTTTCTCTTCCCCTTCTCCTCGGCTTTCCTTTTTTTAATATTTTGTTTTGTCCCTTCATTTTCACTGTCTGCTCAATATTTATTTATGTATTTCACTATCTCTGTATCCTTCCCTTCCTTGTACAGTCATGGTCAATAGTCCTGCAACACCTTTCAATGAGATGGCTTAACAAAATTATCCGAAACATATATAAATGTGCAATATTGGTTCTAAAGATTCAATCAAATGGCTCACTCTTATTTACCAAGTTACAGGACTTATGACCATGACTTTACCATCTCCTTCTCCGACTCCCTCCTCTCCTCTCCTCTGCTCTCCTCTCCTCCCCTCTCCTCTCATCTCCTCTCCCCTCCTCTCCTCTCCTCTCATCCTTGTTCCTAAATCCTTCTCCACTCGGGTAATGTATTTAACGTAAATTGGGCTTCGTGTCACTCCTGCAATTACCTATTTATTTTTTTCACTTTCAATCCCCATCAAAATAAAATACAGCCTCCATCAACCTGCTACTCTGATTTTCACGGGTAAATTACAGTCTCGTTCTCCTCCCCGTACGTGTGTGTCACTGTCTTGTCCCCAACCTTCGTGTCATCGCCCTTTTTGCAAACTCGTGAAGTTAAAAACAAGATTATGTACAGTCGGCGGCAAATATCCTGTCGCCTCGCTTGCTTCACCGAGGCACGCAATGTTCATAGACTCGAGATTATTAGGAATAGAAAACGTGCGTACTTTTCGAGACCATGAACACTGCCGACATGTTTCGGTGAAGCAGGTGAGGCGACACGACTTATGCCACCGACTGTACGTGAGATCATGCAAGAAAATAAAAGTCTAGCATTCTCATACACTCCAACACTTCAGAAAGAAAAATCGAAGGGGAGAAAAGAACTCACTACAGATATACTTTCTCTATATATCCAAAATATTCAGAAGAACTTACTTATCCTTTATATTCGGCAAAATGCAATTGAAAAAGTTATATATAATGTGGTCGGTCGGCATTCGAAAGTTTTGTTGGTCTGGTTTAAATCAAATAACACAGTCACTCTTTTCTTTGCTTTTACTTATGGAACTGTGACAAATTTATCATCAGCATCCTGACATGAAAATTCAACGAAAGGATTGTGGCATCAAGATATTCACAACTTACAAAAACTGGACCAAGGCCACTGAGACTCATGCAAGGTTATCACGAGGTCAGATTAAATAGTTACTCCCATTTTCCCATCAACTATTTCTTGCTCACTATGAGTAGCCTATATATACCGGTATATATATATAACATAGACATTCCCATTTGTCACAATCGACCACTACACCAATTTATTAATAAAAGACTATTATCAAGTGTGGTAAGGAGAGACTTGTTCACCATGATAGATAATGACAGCCAAGGCACGGCCCATTGCCCCCGTAGTACAGTCATCACCAAAAGTCCTGCTTGAAGATTTGCCTCTGTTGTAAATGTTTGCTCGTTGAGAGAAATTAATTTGATATCTCATGGTGACTTCACACAGATATAGACTATGTATTGTCTACAGATATGTCAGTAAAGTCAATACAATATCTTCGTCTTAATCACGTGTTCGGCTCAACTTGAGAGTAAAAGATGTATCCTATATCCGGCACACCCTTGTTGGTTCATATCACAGTGGAGTTAGTAGTGTCTCTCTTTGTATACTTATATCTTTTTGTACAAAATCCATCACGCTATGGCCCAGGCACACGGAAACTTCAGTCCTGTTTGTCCAAAGGTTAGAGCAAGGTAAGGTAGTGATTACTTCTTCAGGTAGCTCGCACCTACTCTCTCATTATCAATGTACAAAGTTATTGATTTTTTTTTGTGCTCAGACTGCAACCAGCCAGGCACATGAAAACAATACGAGCCCGTCTGAACTTAAGGGAATAATATTTTTTGGGGTGTTATTGGAGGACTATTCATTCTTCGAAACAATGCCAGAAAGAAACTACCTCTATATACGAGAAGGGGATCCGTTTAGTTGCATGGTTTGTATGTATCATTAGCCCTCGAAATGACTCAGCAGGGACAGCAAGAAAATAGAAGGAAACAAGAGACAGCTGAATGATATTGAATGCCCAAACCTTTAAAGTACTGCCCACATCACTACAGACAATATCCAATATCCCCTTGAGAATATTAGTGTTGAAAAGTCAGTTTCTATGTTATGGTATGACATTTTCACCTTTTCACACTGACCAAAATTTCCACTTGTTAATTTTTCTACCAACCCACATTTTTGTTTTCAGTTCCCGATAGTTTCAAGGGATGACGCAAGATTTGTATTATGTTTGGGTGTACAGAACGTGCCCGAGTTACAAAACGTGCGTCGGAAATGGAAGATCCCAGATCGTATAGGTATGTATACGGTATATATAACTAGACCAGTCAGTAGTACCGTAGTAGTAGTAGCAGTAGTGACAATAGCAGTCAGTATATGTATTAACAGTAGTAGTACCGGTAAAAGTAGTAGCAATAGTAGTAGAAGAAAAAAGAGTAGCGTACAACTTCATCAATAAAGAAGCATGTCAACCAAACATGTTCCTCTGCTCACAAATGGTCAACCTTGAAAATCTATGTTTCTGTAACTCCCGTCTTGTTGTTGTTGTTGTCCACTGTTGTTTATCCAGGTTCAAAGAGGCAGACAGAGTCCGTCCGTGTCTGGGGTTCATTTTAGTGTCTTTCCGAACCCTAAAGGCCTTGCCAGAGTCATTCAGGGAGAAGTTTTGTGCTTTTGTCCCCTTCCCCTTCCTCTGCCCCACACAATCACTGTCCTACTGATCTGCAATCCTCCCTGACGCCCTAATGACAGCGGTGGGATTGATTAGGTATCCCTTCTGTGTCCCTCCTGCTATTTACTGCCCGGTTGCTTCAGTCCTGATATCAACTGAGGTTAGAGGGTCAAGGGGACGAGATACGGCTGCATTAAGCCAGTTGAATTCTGGTGATACAGGCAACACGCTACTACTACTACTACTTATAATTTTTCCATGCAATATTCAGTTTCACATATTTTTAACTGGATGTAGTTTTCCTTAAATTGAGAAAACTTTATCAAATCTTCTCTTGACGTACTGTACCGGTAACCTAATCCTGTCAAATCAGTCTTACTGTAGCCTATTCCAAGTGACCTTTACCTGGTTAAAATTTGTACATACCAACTATCAACTACATGGTCATCACTTTTCTTCCCATTTAGATAGGTTTTACAAGCTGGCTGCCTGCCTTCTGTTAAGCAGCAGTTGTGAATGAGCCACAACTCAGAAGTTATTTGCTGTACACATCCATTAGAGAAGGTATCGTTTCTGTGTTGTGTAAGGGTGCTGAGGTCGACAAAAAAATATGCTACTACTTTTCTTGGATGTAATTTGAATTAAACCCTATTAGACTATCCTAGCCTTATCAAGCATAGTCTAACATAATCAAGCTAAATAGTTCATTTTAATAACATCTAACTGGGGCTTACTTAACAATATAAAATCTACCTCAATATTTTCTATCCAAATCTACTTCTAACCAACTATATGGGACACCACCTTGATATATAAAAAAAAAAAAAAAAAAAAAAAAAAAAAAAAAAAAAAAAAAAAAAAATGGATCCCAGCTGACTCATGACAGACCCGTGGATAATAGGACCAATTGAGGCAAGAGAAGAAGATAATACATACGACCACAACGTCCTGAAAGACTGGAGGATAGACACAACGCTGGAAGGGAGAGGGTCCAAAACCACAACTTCCAGCAGCAACAACACCACCACCACCACCACCATTGGCTATTGACGAGGACGAGCAGGACCGTTAGCCAGGCATTATAGGTGGGATGGATGGGGTTCAGGGTTTTAATGGCCAGGATAATGTGGACTGAAGGCAAAACTGAAGGAGGAATTACACGGGAGGAGCTCTGTAATCTGGCCTCATCACCGATCTTAATGACGATCCTCTATAGCCTACGAATACATTATAATGAAATGCAAAGGAGGGGCATCAAACTGACATAGATGGTGAAACTAGGTTATAGTGAAAGCATCGTTAACTTCTTGTATAACATCTTAATTACGTTCTGAAGTACGTTTGATGGATAATATATTTCTCATTCGTAACATTTTGTATTTTTCTATTTATGAAACTGGTATATATACTGTATATTCCCTATAATAAATCCTTTAAACATATCATGTTATATTTTTATCACCATAATAAATACCTGCCAAATATGATAAATTCATTACCAATTAGTTTCTCAGGACTCGAAGGCAATATTAATTTCACAGGATGAAAATGAAAATCAATTAACACTGCGAGATACAATTCACTCACAGCACATTGCAAAAAAAAAAAAAATAAAAAAAAAATAAACGTAACCATAAATGGGGCTCAAATTAAAGAGCTCAGCGAATACCATGATGTTGCCTATGTGTGTCTGACAAGCGTACCAAATATTACGTCTTCATTTGGACAGGTTAGCAGTCACTCTTGGATATGAAGGCAACACTTTGGATACCGTACCATAATAACTATATGAATGCTGAGGGACAAGGGACAATATTTTTCCAAGAGGTGTTATTACATGACACTGCTACACTGACTGCCTTACTTTAGCTCGCTCGCAAGCACACACACACACACACACACACACACACACACACACACACACACACACACACACACACACACACACACACACACACACACACACACACACACACACACACACACACACACACACACATACAGACACACACACACACACCATCATCAACCGGTTTCCTTTAACTGTTCCTTTTATCCCTCATAATCAGCAGCAACACAACACATGCCCTGGTGACAACACACACACACACACACACACACTCACACACACACACACACACACACACACACACACACACACACACACACACACACACACACACACACACACACACACACACACACACACACACACACACACACACACACACACACACACACACACACACACACACACACACACACACACACACATACACACACACACACACACACACACACACACACATTCATTTTCAACTTCATTCACATTCATTCGTATTCAACTCCATTCACTTTCATTCATATTCAGCTTCATTCACTTTCATTCATTTTCAACTTCATTCACTTTCATTCATATTCAACTTCATTAACTTACATTCATTTTCAACTTCATTCACTTTCAACTTCATTCACTTTTATTCATATTCAACTTCATGCACTTTCATTAAAAAAAATCAATTTTTATTCACTTTCATCCAATGCTTTTGATAGTGGATGTTTTTTTTTTTCAAATTTTATTCACTTTCATCCAACTGTTGCAATGCTTTAGAAGTTTAGATAGTGGCTGTTTTTTTTTGTTTTTAATTAAGGAAGGAAGGTGTGGTCAGTAAAGATCCCCCTGGCTGGAGAACTTGGATGGCCATGACCAACTTCTACTGTCCTAGTTCTAGTCTAGTCGATGGAAACCCGATTCTGGCCCAGTCCACATTTTTAGCAATCTTCACCTGGCTGGTTTTTTTTTTTTACGTCACCCACCTGAGTTGCTACCGGTTATCTATCTACTCGAGTTGCCAATTTATTACCGAAGAGGCAGACAGACGTATTGTAGAAGTGAGAGATGATGGGATTCGATCAGAGCCATGTACCTAAACCTTTCTCTTCTCTTCTCTTCTCTTCTCTTCTCTGACCACCATCACCCAAGCTTAATTAATATATTCTGAGTTTTGCCTAATGTATGTATAGTCACGAGCACTAATAATAAGTATACAGCTTTGGTTGGTTGGAGCTCTGAACTTCCACCAATTAATTCACCATCGAACTCATTCCAATGGAGATCTTGTTGTGTTTTTTCTTTAGTGTCTCTAGGTAGGTATTCGAAGCACACCTGTATACTTATTAGTGCTCGTGACTGTACTTCTAAATGTCTCCTGTCCTCCTTTCCTTCCCGTTTCGCCTAAGACACAAACAAGCCCTTCCTTCCTTCACAATAAATAAGAGTAGCTAAGTTCACAAAAAAAACACACACACACACACACACAAACATCCACTTCCATGCGCATACACACACACACGCACACACAAACATTCACTTCCACACACACACACACACACACACACACACAGACACATCTCCTGCAGAACCAACACACACACACACAGACACACACATCCACTTCCATGCACACACACACACACATCTCCTGCAGAACCAACACACACACACACACACACACATCTCCTGCAGAACCAACACACACACACACACACACACATACACATCTCTTTACCCCACCACCACCACTACAGGCTATAGAGGCGGCGACCTTGGTGTGGTGAGGGTGAGTTGCAGAAGAAGTTGGGCGCCTGTTATGTGTGTTGGCTCTGATCATATCCACCACCGACCACCACTCACTACCTCTACCCCTCTCTCTCTCTCTCTCTCTCTCTCTCTCTCTCTCTCTCTCTCTCTCTCCCCTTTTTTTTATTACTTCATTCGGCGTCTTCTTCCCTTCCACTAATCATACGTACCCCGTCTTCTCCTTCATTAACGCCACTTATTCTCTCCCCCTTCCCTCCAACCACCACCACCACTACCTCTCCCCCTCCTCTCCTCTCCCCTCCCCTTATCACCACCTCTCCCCCTCCTCTCCTCCAACCACCACCACCACCTCTTCCCCTCCTCTCCTCTCTCCACCACCACCACCTCTCTCCCACCTCTCCCCCTCCTCTCCTCTCTCCTTATCACTTCTGTCCTTCACACTCTTTTTCATCTTTTCCTTCTATTCCCTCTACTTCATCTCATTGCTCCAGTTCTCATTTATTGCTTGCTTGTCTGTCTTATCCCTCTACCATACCTCTCACCTCTTCTTCTTCTTCTCCTCTCCTTATTATCTCTTCCTCTACTTTCCCTTCTACTCATCTGTCTCTGTCTCTGTCTGTCTCTCTCACATACTCACTCACTCACTCTTTTACTCTCTCTCTCTCTCTCTCTCTCTCTCTCTCTCTCTCTCTCTCTCTCTCTCTCTCCCCGCCGTCCTATCTCGTTTCTGCACATTATTATTTTCTCTCTTGTAATTAGCCACCCATCACCTTCCATCTCTCCTGCCCGGCTGCCGCTGTTGTTACCTCCCCACCCTTCCTTTACACCAGGCAGGGGTCAGCTTCTCCCCCCTCCACCACCACGCCCTTCTCCCCTGCTGAACAACACACACACACACACACACACACAGACACACACAGACAGACACAAATACACACACACACACACACATTCTTCTTTCCTTTATAACGAATGAAGAATAGCACAATGGAATGACTACGAGGTCTGAAGGTAATAAAGGACGTGCTGTGGGCTCATTCTTCTTCATCTTGTATATACCTTCCCACTTCCCATATATACACAGGGGTTTTGTCGGCAGCTGGTATAACGAGAGGGGAGGGTGGGCAGTGCTTCAGGGGGATGTCTAGTTGTGGGTGATGGACATGACAGTATATATTTACAGAATCTGGTTATGTGATGCCAGGATATATATGACGGTGGTTCATGGTGTGTATGTGAGTAAGGTTGATTGTGGCTGTGTATGTGGGGTGGGTGTTGTTTGTGGTTGTGTCTGTGTATGTGGGTGGGAGTTGTTTGTGGTTGTGTTTGTGTATATGGGGTGGGAGTTGTTTGTGGCTGTGGTTGAGTCTGTGGGTGGGAGTTGTTTGTGGCTGTGTCTGTGTATGTGGGGTGGGAGGTGTTTGTGTCTGTGTCTGTGGGTGGGAACTGACTGTTGCTTTTTCTGTGGGTGGGAACTAATCGGTGGCTCTGTTTTGCAAGTGGAAACTGATTGTAGATGAGTCTGTATGTATGCATGGCTGTGAATGTGGAATGACTCTGGCAGAATATGTGTGTGGGTGTGTCTGTTGCTGTATAATATAATGGGTGTGTAGGGGTGTGGGTGTGGGGGTGTGGGGGTCGCCTCTAGGGTCGGTCTCTCCACCTCACGTAATGGCAGTCCCAGGAATGTTTTTCAGAGCTGTGAGGGAAAATAAAGTTAATGACGGACATCAGTTGGGTCCGTTCACAGGGTTGGGTCGCTGCTCTCGTTCCAAATGTATAGCAGCTACAGCCGACAAAGAGTTTTTTTTTTCGTATTATTCGATGTTGCTGTTCTTCTATTGCACGGGAACTGTTTGTGACGAATGGGTAAAAGTAATACAGTATATATATATACATTTGTGGATTTCCTTGCAATACATCTGTTATTTCACGTTGTCATACAGTGAGAATACAGTGAGAATACAGTGCAGAATACAAGCTCCAGACCAACTAAAAAACAAAGACCCATCTTCGTATTTCATAACAATCCTTCCTAATTAGCACACCATGTCATATTATAAAAAAAAATCTATAACTGTGTGTTGTCACAAATGAGTTAAATGGAGGGTTCATTTTTTATCACCCGAAATAAACTGCGTGTGTTCTAATATCGTAAACCCGTTTTAAGTATATCCACTGGCTGGGAGGTAGTTAGATCAGATAGTTCAGTAGTCCATTACGGTCTGAAGAACACTTAAGGGGGTGCGGGAGTAGGGGACAGGCTTGGGGGGGGGGCTTGGGGGGATGGAGGAATAGGGGGACAGGCTTAGGGTGGGTAGAAAGCTTGTCCTCTATTCCCGCACCCCCCAAGGCCTATCCCTTACTCCCGCACCCCCCAAAAAATCCCACCCAAAGCCTGTCCCCTACTCCCGCACCCCATTACCCCCCCCCCCCGCCATAGCCTGTCCCCATATTCCCACACACCCCTAAGCTGGTATATAATTCGGTTTTGCTACATTGGAGTGCCTTGATTCCTCCAAAGTATGCTAATAAAACAGGACCAAAGGGGCAAAAATAATAATGGTGTTCTGTTGCTTGGAATAGTTTGGAGGATTCAGTTGCTCCACAATTACCAACACAAAACTTCCCCCTTAACGAGATAATAATTATATACAGTGTTGGGAAATCTGGAGCAAATGATTCCTCCAAACTATTCCACGCAACAGAGTACCATTATTTTTGCTCTTCTGGACCTGTTTCCTGGCATACTTTGGAGGAATCAAGGCACTCCAATGTACCAAAAGTATATTTATTACCTCTTTAAGGAGGAGTCTTGTTACGATAAAAATGCACCTTCCACCCATTAGATATCACTAAGGAGAGAAAACCTCCAATTAACCTCCAATTAACCAAGTTATTGTAGTCATTTCTTGTGGACATTACAGGTTAAAACATCGGTATTTAGACAACATTTCATTACAACAATGGGGGAACATTTTTTAAGAATGATTTAAGATGCGTGTTTTCATAAATAGCATTCCGTCGTTACATTCCTCCGTCTATTTTTTTATGAGCTTTTGTTATTCGAGATTACTTTAGGTATGTATGCGTTTTTTGCCGATATGCTGTCTTTAAATAACTGTCTGTCATTCTAAACCATTTTTCATATATTATACAAACAATTGTATTTGAGTACTTATTATACAGCAGATGCCTAAATTTTTAACATTATTTTGTCATATGAAGCTGTAGATAATAATAGACAGAAATATTGATCCTTCCACTCTAAAATTACTTCCCACTGTTATCAAATTCATTTAGTTCGTAATTTCATATCTTGGATAAGGTTTTAAGATTTTTTTTTAATAAGGTTTTAAGATTTTTTTTAATAAGGTTTTAAGATTTTTTTTAATAAGGTTTTAAGATTTTTTTAATAAGGTTTTAAGATTTTTTTTTTAATAAGGTTTTAAGATTTTTTTTAATAAGGTTTTAAGATTTTTTTAATAAGGTTTTAAGATTTTTTTTAATAAGGTTTTAAGATTTTTTTTGATAAGGTTTTAAGATTTTTTTAATAAGGTTTTAAGATTTTATTTAATAGTCACAGGGATTCCTATTCTGACTGAAGGGTTATAAAACGCTGCTAACAAAACTTGAAACTCGACTATACACGTTACAATAATCATAAATACACAAAAACACTGTAGGATATTGTACAGTCACAAGCACTAATAAGTATACAGCTTTGGTTGAAGCTTTGAACGGTCTAATTCACCAACGAAGAAGTAATTCCAATGGAGATCTCATTGTGTGTGTAAATATTCGAAGCACACCTGGATATTTATTGGTGCTTGTGACTTTACTTATTGTATCTGTAACTCATAGGTAAAGGAGGCAAAAGGTGTATACAAGGTTACACACACACACACACACACACACACACACACACACACACACACACACACACAAACACACACACACACACACACACACACACACAAACACACACAACTTGGAAGGATATTGGTGCAGCATTCTCGCCGCGACGCACAAAAACAAACGCACTTTTAATAGGCACAATAAGGGTCGACCAATGTTGAGAGTCTGGAGAAGCAGTAACCTAACCACGACGTGTGTTATTTGACTCAATTACACAACAGCAAATAGCATAATGAACCCGTGGAACCCTGGACTCGACCCTCTATTACCACAACAATTATAATGGTGATGTAAGGTTTATGTCAAGGCACGCTGTAAACCTTAGTACTTTTGGCCCTTAAACACTGCTATTGGTGACTGGAGTGGTGGTGATAGTTGTGGTGGTAGTGGTGGTGATAGTGGTGGTGGTAGTGGATGTGTATAAGGCAAGGCTATAGTGAGAATGTCAATAAAGGAGTGTGGGACATGCAGGGTATATACAGGTGGTGACTATATAAGGTTAGACTATAGTTGGGGATAGGTTAGGTTAGGTTATAGGCTAGGCTATGTTTGGATAGACTAGTTGGGGTTAGCACGAGCGAGAGGTAATTAAAAAAGTGGTGACTGAGGATAAAGAAAATATTGTTAAGGAGTACCGTATTTAGTGAGAAAAAAAAAAGGATTATAATGAAACAGTGGATAAATATATATACGGTATATATAAAGTATTGAGGTTCATAGTTCATGAGTGTAATTTATATGGGTGGACTGCCAAGTTGAGGGGCTAGCTGAATATTAATTAACGCCAAAAAAAATATATATATATATATTTATATATATAAATTGATTCTCACGAAAAATCCAGCCATGGATACAAGCAATGCAAATATACACACATACACACACACACACAACACAGACCATGGACACACACACACACACATATTCACAGAACCCCCCCCCCCCCCCCCCGCCAACACATGAATGGTGGCGCCTCGTTTACTTACAATAACAAAGGAACACTAAACACTCGACACAGTGGTCTCACCTGTTCTACACCAGACATGCATCCTTAAGGGGGAAGTATGTATACAGTGTTGGTTATTCTCGAGCAACTGAATCCTCCAAACTATTCTAAGCAACAGAACACCATTATTTTTGCTCTTCTGGTCCTGTTTCCTGGCATACTTTGAAGGAATCAAGGCAAAAAGCGAACTACCACCTTAACATGTGGTGAGACGTATATATGTATGTATGTATGTAGCCTTCTTCCCACGTCTTCTATGATACAGGGAATATTAATGACCTTCCCAGTAGGTGTTAGTGGCCAGGTATAAGGATGACTAATTTTTTCAACTTTATCCTCTCCACATTTTTTTTTTTTTTTTTTTTTTGCCTGCCGAAAATCTACCGATAATCTCACAACATTTCTTGGCTTTATTGCTAAATGTCATATAAGCTAAGTTACATTACACCATAAACTTAAAAAAACTAGGTACTTATCTACAACTTATAAACTCTAGAATATCCATGAGGCTATTCGTCGTATGTGTATCTAAGGTAATATTACTTAAAAGGGAATGAGTGCTTTTTTGTCAGGCTTAATTAAGGGGAGAGTATACTTTTGTTACATTGGAGTGCCTTGATTCCTCCAAAGTATGCCATGAAACAGAACCAGATGAACAAAAATAATGGTGCCCTGTTGGAGTTAAGAGTTTGGAGGAATCATTATCTCCAAAAATGTCCCCTTAATATATACATCCAATACTGTAATAAGTCCTGAGTGTCAAGTTGCTCCGTCACATCAAAAGTAACTATACTGTTTGAAGTTTCAGAATATTTTATGGGGAAAATATCTATAAAATCCATGTGTCTCTCCCCGTACCATGAGAGACTTCCGTATACTGTCTTCTGGGTTCCTGGTACACACACACACACACACACACACACACGGTCACATCCACATACACACACACACGGTCACACACACACACACACACGTACAGGCTCTTCGTTACTGGAGATAATGAGTGGGTGAGTGAGTTTCAACATTGCCGCCTCCATGGGTTTTGGTATTAACTCACTCGATGGTTTAGTGGACTCGAGGTGGAATAGTTATCATGTTTGTCTTTCGTTTAAGTGAAGCCGACTGGACGAGGGATTATTTGTTTAAGTAATTTCGATGTGTGAAGAGATAACAATCGTATATTTTGAAAGGATAATATGTATGCAAGCTAATGGGAAAATTTTACAAGCAAGGACAATTTCGAAGTAACTATAAAATAATTCGCATACTAAAGCCTGTTTTTTTTTCTTCTTACAGATCTTTATTTAAGAGACAAACATTTCAAGTACGTTAACTAGAAACTCCTTTAAGGGACCCTGTGGTGTAGTTAGAAAATTGGAGGTAAATGAGTCCTTCAATTACAGCCCCGAAACACCAGCTATTGGGAAGGAGCTTGATTCGTCGTATAGTCAGGTGGAAACAAAAGCCTTCAATTTTCATACACGATCACAGGGTCCTTTAATTTATGGTATTCAAAACAACACATATAACGCAGTACACCTTATGACTTATATTAATGTAACTTCAGGTATTATTAGAGCATCAAATCAATTAATTAATGGATATAATCATTAACTGCTATAATTGTAGATATGTTTGTTCAATTAAAAGTAGTCTATATAGCAGTAGCCTCAGTCTCTGCTATACGGTATCACGCCTATATACTGAGCTGCATAATCTGATGTGAGAATAGACAGATATATTCGATGACAGTTATAAAGTTTTTCTTAGGTTATCTATAGCCATATATGACAGCTTGGACTATGACTTATAATGCTCCTTCAAACGTAATGTGTCTATAGGCATCTCGAACGAAATTGAACATGATTTAGAACCTCGCTCATTCTGTCTTCATTTGATAGATGGGGACATTAAGGGAAGACATTCTTGTTGGAAGGTCTGTGATTCATCCAAACTATACCAGGAAACAGATGACCTCAATGGTATGTACTCATAGGGAATCCGTTTCATGGCACAGTTTGGAGGAATCAGAGACCTTCCAGTTCAACTACAACAAAACAATCTCCCCTTAATTAAAAAGTGGATTTCTTGCCCCTCGTTCTCACCTTCCTCACTGTAAAATGGTAATGACGGCAGGGGGTATTTTTGTTCGTGACCTCTAGGCTTAACACCACCACACACAGAGGCAGAACAAGAGGTGATGAATGTCTGTGTGTGGTGTGAGGAGGTAAAGGCGGCCTCACACTTCCCACAACGCTTAAGGGGGAAGGTTTTTTTATGTTGGTATATATATCTGGAGCCACCGAATCCTCCAAACTATTCCACGCAAACACAACACTATATTATTTTTACTATTCTGGCCCTGTTTCTTAGCATACTTTGGAGGAATCATGACACTCCAATGTACCAAAAAAATAATTATACCACCTTAACTATCCACCATTTGCATATCAATGGAGTCTATACTGTACAGTCGGCGGCAAAAGTCCTGTCGTCTCACTTGCTTCACCGAGCCACGCGATGTTCACAGACTCGAGATTATTATGTGCAGAAAACGTGAGTATTTTTCGAGTCCATGAACACTGCCTGTCTCGGTGAAGCAGATGAGGCGACACGACACGACTTCTGCCTTCGACTGTACCTAACACGAATACTTTACCCTCAAAACACAACACACGCCCCAGACTTTGATGGTGTTAAGGGGGTGCGGGTATAGGGGGACAGGCTTGGGGGGGGGGGGGGTAGGGGTTTTTGGGAAGGTGCGTGAGTAGGGGGACAGATTGGGAAATGCTGCGAGTCTACAGCAGGTAGTGTATCGACATTTTTGGAGGCAACTGTACTACTGAGGCCAGCT
>JAWZYT010000974.1:147500-239049 GCA_034508575.1 Petrolisthes manimaculis
GTGTTTGTAACAATAAATAAAGTAAAGGGATGCATACAGTTGGTCTGAGAGATATTTTTTCTAAAGGTCAATATGGAATCCTTCTGCACTTATTGCTTACGGTACGTACCTTTTTTTCCCAAAGAATCGGAAAATTAAGGGAGTAGTACACTTGTGGTAAATATGTAGCAAATGATTCCTCCAAACTATTCCAAGCAACAGGACACCATAATTCGTGTTAATCTGGTCCTGTTTCGTGGCATAGTTTGGTGGAATCAAGGTACTCCAATGTACCAAATGTATACTCTCCCCTTAAAGTGGTGGAAAATGCTTATAAAAGTATTGATCCATGTAAGCAATTTGTAACATAAACATATATTTATTTATAAAGCTTTGATTAATTTCTGAAATCTTTCCTCATGCACAACATCCCAGCAAAAAAAAAAAAAGAAAAAGAAAAAAAAAAAGAGGCATGATTTCACAATAAAGCAACCAATATTATCACATTAGCATCAAAGGTCAGCAAGTCAGCAAGAATTTCAGCTCAAGACAAAGTATATTAATTTTGTGGCTTAGTAAACACGTGATGGCGCGGCAGCAGGGGAGGGGGAGATGCAGCCAAAATGCATTCAGTTTAAGGGGGTGCGGGAATAGGGGGACTACAGGCTTGGAGGGTTTAGGGTGTGTGTGGGGTTTTGAGGGAGTGCGGGAGTAGGGGGACAGGATGGACACATGAATGGATGGTAAGTACAGCCCAAGTAAATAAGATGATCAATTTCTCCCAATATCAAGTTCCTTAGTGCCAAATAGGAGACACCATCAGGGGAAGAAGTCAGTATTGAGGATGATAATAAATAGCAAGTACCTGATAATAGACACTAGTTACTCAAATGGGACAAGTATCTTTCACCTGCCAGGCTGTACCACCCATTCATGTGTCCAACTGTACAGTCGTGTGGCCACAACTGCCAAGTCATGAAGTACAGTATGGAAACATAAGCTTCACAGGATTGAAACTGAAACTGAAAAAAACAGATAATATTGTGATGTTTTATGGCGAGTATAATTGTTCGAAATTATACTTTATAATATTATCCTTCAAAAAGCGTTTAGTGAGGCGACAGAACATTAATTATGCCGTCTACTAATGATATAATAATAATAATAATAATAATAATAATAATAATAATAATAATAATAATAATAATAATAATAATAATAATAATAATAATAATAATAATAATAAGAGACGTAACATTGTGTGGAATACATATATGGAAAGTATGGAGTATATGAGGTATCCAGACTCCACTGCCATGCACCTGCCTTCCTTCACTCCCTCCTTCACGGTTGACTGGAGCTGCAGGAACACACCTCTTAAACTATTCACGCTCCGTCAACAAATATGTGAGAAGGTTATATCATGGGTTGTTGTATATTTATTTCATTCCCTGCTGCTTCGATATTTGTTTACACTCTATTTACAAGTAGAAAATAAGAACAAAAACGCTGTTGGCTGATTCAAGGTAGCTTCTAATAGATGTATTAGTGTTTTAAAATATGTGAGAAGGTTACATAATGGGTTGTTGTAAATTTATTTCATTCCCTGTTGCTTTGATATTTGCTTGCACTCTATTTACAAGTACAAAATATGAAAAAAAAAAAACGCTGTTGGATGATTCAAGGTAGTTTTTGATATAAAATTATGTATTAATGTTATAACATACTGCTGTTCCCAAATGGTACTTATTCCATTCTATACCAATAACTTTTTACTATACACTTAAGGGGGAAGTACACTGTTGGTAAATCTGGAGCAAATGATTCCTCCAAACTATTCCAGGCAACCGGATACCATTATTTTTCTTCATCTGGGTCTGTTTCCTGGCATACTTTGGAGGAATCAAGGCACTCCAATGTACCAAAAGTATACTCTCCCCTTAAACAATACACTATACTCAGTCGCCTCAGTAAGTGGAAGCCGCTCGTCCTCTCTAATGTTGACTGACTCACCACTCCGGCACTCATGTAAATATTATTATTGGTGCACGAGGTGTTGATGGTGGTGATGAATGATGGGCGGGTGGGGCTCAACTTGTAATCTATTTTGTGGTGTGTGGGTGTTCTGTGTGTGTGTGTGTGTGTGTGTGTGTGTGTGTGTGTGTGTGTGTGTGTGTGTGTGTGTGTGTGTGTGTGTGTGTGTGTGTGTCTGTGTGTGTGTGTGTGTGTGTGTGTGTGATCATGTTTCGCTGTGCATAAAGTATAGTGTATCAAACACAAAGATTTAGAAGAGGATGAGTGACTTTCTTATGAGTAGATCTGTACACTGAGGGACTAAAGTCGTGTCTGTTAGCCTAATCATCAAGGGTCACTGAAATCTCATGACTTGATTGTGGAGATTTTTTTTTTTATATGTATCTCCTATAAATCATCCTCTCGTGGTGCTACGAAAACTATATATACGTACAGTCTCCTCCACTCCCGCTTTCACCAGTTCAGCGTTGCCATCGTATACACCCGGCATCGTGTGAGCTACCTGTTCCGACTCTCGCATCCAAAACACCTGCCATCAACCCTTACTCTTACTGGCAGGTGTTTCGGATGCGAGAGTTCGAACTGGTAGCTCATACGATGCTGAACTGGTGAAAGCGGGAGTGGAGGAGACTGTATATACAGCACCACAGACCATGCGATTAATCTGACCTCTGGTGGCGGCTGTCATAACTTTAGTCCTATATAGAGTGTACAATACGTAACATCATAGAGCCGCACTGGAGAACCTTATTTAATCTACCATATATTAGGTAACTCATAATCAGACATTCACGGGGATTAAAATAGTCACTGAGGAATTAGATTTACCTTTATTTTTTATTAATTAACACTTGATTACCTGGACCCATTAATCTACAACACTCTTTTATTAATTTGAGACAGTAGATCTATGTAATGAATAGCAATCTTTAATATTTTTCCCACCTCACAACAATTATATATTATGATCTATATTGGAAGTGCTTAATTATTTCTATGACTAAAATTACCGATGAAACAGATAATAGCATTGAAATCATGGAGTATTTTAATTAACCCAGTGACATAACCACCAATTACAAGGGACTAATTTCCCCATGATGAGAATATGACGTAAAAAAATCCCTCATCCAGTACGCAAAAGGTAAGGGGCGGGATGGGGCCAAGACGAGGGACGGACCCACCACTTCACAGGGCTCCTTCAGGGGTAAGATAGTGTCTGCCAGCTGTGTAGGTTACTCATTTCCACAAGCTGTATACCACCATAAAGAATCACCCCCACCCCCCTCCCAGACATCTTACAAACAGTCACCGTGGCCACCTTCAATATATCCTACCAGCTATGAATCACCGGCATTACTGATTTCCACAAGCTGTATACCACGATAAAGAATCCCCGTCGTCCCTCCCAGCCATCCTACACACAGTCACCCTGGCCACCTTCAATACCTCCCCCACTATGAATCACCGGCATACTGTCTTCAGCCACGAGTTATGTGACCTGCCTCCCCTCTGGCCTAATAATAATTATGGCCAAGTATAAGCCTCTTCTGGTAAAATGGTGTGTGCAAGGGTCGGCCACAATTAAGGAGATTAACCAGAGGCTTTAACTCCTCGTGTAATGTCGCAAATCAAGGTCGGTTACCCTGTAATTACCAATATTGATGCCCTACTATAACTCAGGTCTATAATCTGAGGAGGTCCCACTCCATACAATGACACTGTGTACTGACAAGGACGTACTGTATCCTTACAACACTCCAGTAGCAACAACAAGTCTGATAGATATCCTACCATCACACTAATGGCATTTGAATACAGGTCAGTCATTAGTCTATTAAATCCCTGAGAGATATCGCAGATTAATGAATTCAAAATAACACCCATCATTAAGATGTTACTTCATACACATGACACTTGTCTCAGTCAACCTTTTGAAGCAAGTTACTCTGTGAACTAATGTCAGTATAACAACTCAATTAATAAACCAAATAAATCACTTTGAACCCTGTCACAAGCACCTACCCACGCCACTCACTATGCATGGACCTTGTTGGGTGTAGCTTGCATCTTGACCATATTGTCTGGTCTTGTGTCTAGCCTATGCGTATCGTATGTCGTCATGGGTGAGCGGGTGTGACCGTGATGTGCATGGGTATATAAGCTTGCCTTTGATATCACCGGGTGGGACATTTGTGTAGTGACATTATGGATGTCTACACTTGTGAGGGTGGCAAAGAGAGCAGCAATGCTTAATAACTACCTATGTAGACCTACAGTCATATGCTAAAGTCGTGTCCATTACCATTACAAACTAATATTATCTCATGGCATGTTTATGAATTTATTGTTTACATTTCACCAAATAAACAGGGCTTCATAGAAACACTAGACGGATGTGTGTTCCTCAGATTTTTATAAAAGGTACTGAATAAATAATGGTTAAAGTCGACTTTTAATATTTGCCACAGACTCGTTACCGGTACTGAGTTTGTGTATTTAAAGCAAACTAATATTCAATTTACTCTTTAAAATATGAGTGAGTATCCTGCCAGATTAACGGGTTTCAACCATAATTTCCTACTGTTACCAGCATATTAATACAAGTCATCATCAATTCAATTCTAAGCATTAGGTTTTAATTTCTTGGAAGAGTTTTCATTGTTCCAGTCTATGATTTTCTCAAATCACTGAAACATCAGTTGCCATATTTGCATAATCAGTTGCCTCAGTCATCATTAAACCAAAAGCAGCATTGCATTCCTCCGACGCATCACATATTTCTTTATATTTACAGCTGACATTGGCTATTTATTTTTCTCCCATTTTCTATTATCAATTATTATCATACTTTCTTTCAGATCGGTCTGACACTCAGTCACTCAAAATATAATGTGAATAAAATTTATATTCGAATTATTTTGTGAAAAACATTCAAGCATTTGTATGATTACTGAATTTTGCTTTGTAGAAATTAATAGATAATATCAGAATAATATCTGCACCATATATGCATGACTTTTCTGTCATACGTTGTCATTGCAGTAATCACTATGACTCATAACCTCATATACGTTTTCCCTTTTTGATTAAAGCAAAAATAATATACTACTTCCTTCGTAGAACATTTCCAGCCAGAAATATTACCACTAACGGCATGAGGTCAACGTGTGGTGATGATAACGATAAATATGAAAAGAATAGAATCGAGTAGAGCCGAACCGAACCGAGCCGAGCCTAAGGTTATACAAGGTGTGTTAAGCTTGGGGTTATAGGGACCAGTTTACTGAGGTCACGTGGTTTTGCTACTGATAGTCCGTCAATAATTAACGTATTGAGTTTTCTCGATAAGAACGTAACACCTTCAAGGCTGTTTATGGGGTGTATTATTAATCTACTTACTTTTTGCTATTCTATCAAGAATTAATGAACATCAAGTCACTATGTAGTCTTTTTCGAAAGATTGTTATACGTTGAAAATAGACTAAGTTTCCACATTTAATTTATTCTGGCGAACTGAATTATATATATACCCTAGTGATAACATTCGACATTTAAGAAACAGTTATATGTCCATTATTCACTTTCAGAAGATAACTCAGCCCTGGCCAAAAATAAAAAAGCAGATTGATGCTACAAATATTATCATAAACTACCAAACACTTTCACAGACATGATAATAATTATTACAGACTGATGTCGGAGGAGGAGATAAGCAGGTTTAGTCCAATCCAATTAAAATTACAGCAAGTTCTTGTGTATAGTGAAAAACTGCTACAGCAAATAACCCTACCACCAGAATAATGATAACTTATAGTGCTGAATTAGCAAGACCTAAACCAGAAGTCAAGACATATCAATTTGAGTCTGAAAAAAAAAATTCTCAGGGGAAAAATATAAAAAAGTCATGGAATAAAAGTAAGCACATAAAAAATATAGAGTGTGTCCTGTTGTTGCTGATTCGGAAGCAAGGTGAGGGAGTCATGTGAACAAGAAGGAAGGTAGCCTACTGTACGAGAACAATATTTCATCAACACCAAGTCTGTGATCAGAGACCTAAAGCCGCCGCCACCGCCACCACCAACCAACCAACTAATCAACTAACTAACCAACCAACCAACCAACCCGTCTGATTGGCCACCGTCCATCGCTTCAAGCAGTTGGATGGAAGGACATGTAGTGGAGTCCCCGTATTTCACACCCAAAGCAGCGGTGGTGTGGTGGAGTACACTGTAATCATATCTATGGTATTTGTCGTATGTTTTACAAGGTCTGTCATCGAGGGGGCATTAACAAAATACAAACCTATAAGCTGGGACACTACTGTAATCACATTTATGGAATTTGTCGTATGTTTTTCAAGGCCTGTCATCGAGGGGGCATTAACAAAACACCAACCCATATGCTGGTACATTGCAATCATATTTATATTATTTGTCGTATGTTTTTTCAAGGTTTGTCATCGACGAGATAGTGAGAATAAAACACCAAGCTGTGTGATGAAGTGTATGGGGTTTGTCTAGACGTGGGTACATGTAGAGTATAGAGTGAACCCTCGTCCCTTGTATTGGCCTCACTCACACATCAACAACACCCGCTAGTTATAGAGTGTCGGAAATATTCTTCTGTATATACCGATATGGGCTATCTATGGTCAATCATATTCTGTCTGTCTGTCTGTCTGTCTGTCTGTCTGTCTGTCTGTCTGTCTGCGATATGCCGTGTTAGATATTGCTCACTCTCAACTTAAGGGGGTATGGGAGTAGGGGACAGGCTTGGGGGGGGGGTAGGGGGGTGCGGGAATAGGGGGACAGGCTAGGGGGGGTAGAAAGCCTGTCTCCTATTCCCCCCCCCCCCTAGGCCTGTCCCCTACTCCCACACACCCTTAAATCCCCCTCCAAGCCTGTCCCTTACTCCTACACACCCCTAACCCCCTCCCCAAGCCTGTCCCCCTATTCCCGCACCCCCTTAAGTGGATAGTATACTTTTGTTACATTGGGGCGCCTTGATTCCTTCACAATATACCAGGAAACAGTACCAGGTAACAAAAATAATGGTGTTCTGTTGCTTGGAATAATGTGGAGGATTCAGTTGCTCCAGATTTACCAACACTATACTCTCCTCTCAATTAATACACAAACAATACGATGACATAAACGATTGTATCTTGCAAATACTGGACTTGGATAAATCATAAACATTTGATGCAAGATTGTTTAATTAAAGGTAAACCATTAATGTTCCGCCAAGACTCAGATAAGATGATTATTTATCCACACTGAAATGTACTAATGTCAGAAATAATGTAATAGTAAACAAAAATATATAATAAGTAATAATGATAATAAAATGTAGTAATATAATAATAAGCAAAAAAAACAAAAAAAAAAAACACACAATAATAATAAACTGTAAAATAATAAACAATAATGATAATCAAATGTAATATCAAATGTCAGCAATAATTAAAACTCTCCACAACATCAGAGAGATAGTGACCATGATTGTGACTTGAATTAAACAGATACATAGATCGTGTGAGACCAAACAAGCCATCCAGTGAAGAGATCAGTACTGTACAGTCGTGGTCAATAATAATCATCCACATAGGGGTATCTCAAACAATTTACTGTCCAATGTCATCACGTTCTCATTTGATGTTATCGTTTTAAGTAGTGCGTAGCTGCTTGTAGTAAATAAAAAATATGGTACTTAACCTATTTATTGGAAAGTGTATCTATCAGCTATAAGGAACAAGAGGGAAGCTGTCAAACTCGTATTACGTGAGTTACCCCTTATATAGATGATTATTTTTGACCCCCGACTGTAGAGTTGGACACATGAATGGGTGGTACAGCCCAGGTGAAAGATACTTGTCCCATTTGAGTAACCAGAGTCTATTATCAGGTATATACTTGCTTTATATTATCATCCTCAATACTGACTTCTACCCCTGATGACGTCTCCTATTTGGCACTAAGGAACTTGATATTGGGAGAAATTGACCATCTTTCACTTGGGCTGTACCACCCGTTCATGTGTCCAACTGTACATGTGTCGCAGGCAGGCAGGCAGACAGACAGACAGACAGACAGACAGACAGGCAGGCAGGCAGGCAGGCAGGCAGGCAGGCAGGCAGGCAGGCAGGCAGGCAGGCAGGCGGGTGGTTCTCAGATCTTCACACCCCTCATTTCCATTTGCCCCGCCTAACAGATCGGTGGACTGATGACCCCGACTGCCACGCCCTCTGTAGACGAGCGGGGGTTTACACACACATGATACTTATATAAATAGGTGGACAAACGCAAGGAAGGCCAAGAGATATGAGGGTATATATAGCCTATCTTTTAGCCTTGGACAAACCAATACTGACACGCGCACACTTTGGTATTATTGTCTATTAATATTTCATCTCTTTTACTCCTATGTATGATATCGCTAAATATATACATTTCATATCAAATTTTTTTATTCAGATTTTAGTTTTAAGCAGAAAAAACAAAATGAATAAATTGTATAGTTATCTCACATCTAGAGCGGTATAAACTACGGTTCGGAATTTGCATCGTATACACAGAGTACGGTAAATATCAAATAAAAGTGAACATAGAGTGAATCACAGAGTAGAGATGATGGTAAAATAGAATGGTATATTATCTGTAATGATAAATCGTGTATCTCTATCATCGTATGCAATGAAACTTTATACTACTCTTGTTTTTTTGTTTTTTTTTGTTTTTTATGATGCATACCATTATCGTAGTCTTTTTTTTATTTATTTATTTGATCAGTATTTGTATTCCCTTTGCCTTGTCCTTGTTTCTGTTCCGATTCTCTTTTTTCATTAACTAAGGGGAGATTCTCTTGTTGGGGAATTGTAAGGTGTATGTTGATTCGTCCTCACTCTGCCAGGAAACACACGACCTTAATGTTACCTGAATGAGGGATGTGTTTCATGGCACACGTTGGAGGAATCAAGAGACCCTTTCAATTCACCAACAAAAGAATATCCTCATATATAATTAATGCAAGGTATCACCAAAGAATAACAACACTTTCATCCAATAATTTATGTGTTTCTACTGTCAACTATAGTGGTAATGATTATTTTACGTAGGTTCCTTTGTAGTTTAACCCAACATCCTCTCCTATAGATATCCTTTCCTTCAACACGTAGTTTAGATTAACGTAGATAAACAGGTAACCTCGTAAAAGGCCATTATGAACCTCCTGTTGCCTGTACTTCCTTTCTATATATTCCTTTTCAACTAAAGCTGATGTGTGTATGTGAGTGACCCAGATGAACTGTTAACGCTATAATTTCCGTCACACATTACATCTAAAAAAATGAGTTATTTAAGGTGACCCTGTGAAGTAGTCAGAAAATTGGAGGTAATTGAGTCCTTCAAATATTCCCACGAAACACCATCTATATGGAAGAAGCTTGTTTCGTGGTATAGTTAGGAGGAATCATTAACCACTAATTCTCATACACGAACACAAGGTCCTTAACTCCATAACATATACTGTCGTACAACGAAATCAATACTATGACTTATAATGCACGAAAAAGTTAAGATTTAATTACGTGAATGAATGAATTTTTTTCTATCGACCACATTCTCTAATATTCAGAATCACACACACTCCATGGTGAGAGGAAGTGTTGTGAAGCAGGTTAGGTACTCGTGACGAGACCTCATTTCCAGTCTCTCTTTTCCCCCCAGGCTTTGGCTCCACTTAACTAATGAGAGGGAGAACGTATGCTGCACCTCTCCCTAATTTCTTAATCAGACCTTTCTCTCACCATTTCATGTTCTGAGTATCCAAGTTCCTTTTTTCTTTTATCTAGTTTATTCGTGTGTCATCGTTACTTACATTGATGACTAGGAGTGTTGTAGACAGAGATGATTTGTTTTTAATCCTTTTCTAATCTTCTGGATACATAATATCAACCAATTGTTTTACATATTCCACGAAATGTTTATATAGGATTGTTTTTATTCTTCAATTCCCATCACATTAGATATAATTATTTTATTTCATAGCATATTCTCTCCTTGCAATACACATTTCTCTCTTTTCTGTCGCATGTTTTTCTGTCATACATTTGTCACAGATGGTACCTTTGTTTTCCTTGTCTATGCCAGTCACTAAGCATTTCCTTCTATACATATACTATATATTCTTATCTTCCTTTAATCTTATTCACTTCACTTTCTGTTTTTCCCCTAACATCTCTTCGTCTGGGCCAGAGAGATATTTTATGCTCCAAAAACACTCGTTCGTATACATTTTGTGAATATATATCATCTTAGTTTCAGTAAATATTCTTTAGTATGTGTTACATTAAATATCCCACACCGGCACTTCGGGTTGAAAGCAAAAACAAAATATGCGAAGGTGTTGTTCGTTTCCAGTAAAGTTTCTTCAGCAAACTCTGAGAAATATGGTGGTGGTGGTGGTGATGGGAATATAGGGCAATGGGAGATAGACACGGCAAACACACACACACACACACACACACACACACACACACACACACACACACACACACACACCTGTACTCCTCCTCACTACCCCCCCCCCCCCCTCTCAGGTTGGCGTAGGAGGAGGCGGAACATCATGTCGAATCGTTGATTATTACCCAGCGGGACTCGGCCTCTGCCCCACACAAAGCGGTATGAGCTGCCGACACGAGTACCCTTTGTCCTCACCGCTGGGGCACTACAGTCGCATACCAGTTGCATACAAAAATAATTACCAAATTAGCCGTTTAATAACTGGGAGTGCGTGATGAATGAAACCATTACAGGAAAGTATATTACATCTGTGGGAGGCAAAAATATAAGGTCAGAAAATATTTTCCCTAACTTTATTTTGGTTATTTATCTTAGGGAGGTTGAGCTAAGAAAGTCTGTAAAATCTTGGAAGATAACGATAAAAGAATTCGGGATAGGCTACATGTAAAATAATTCGAGATTCATATAAACGAATTTCCATAATGAGAAAAAGATAAAGATGCAGGTAGCAGTATAGATTTCCTTATGGTACTCATCATTAATCCCTCTGTTTCATATTATTATTACTATTAAAAAGACCGGAAACACAAAGCTGGGAGAGAAGGTAAGCATTCTATCAATCCGAGGACCTCAGACCCATGAAGCCAACCCAAATACTCTGGCTAAGCTAACGAGGCATAAATCTAGTTTAACAAGGACGAAAATAAACTTTTTTTTTCATCATCACTACCGAAAAATGTCTACACGAACAAATTATGAAATGGACACACACACACACACACACATTTACACACACACACACACACACACTTACACACACACACACACACACACACACACACACACACACACACACACACACACACACACACACCTAAAAGCCATGTTACATCTGCCTTTTATCGAATTCCAACTCCTTCACAGAGATGCGTATCAGGAATGACGAGGCCTTGGCGGATATTATCGTGGCTCACCAGCATCGGGGTTGAGTCATTAGAGAGGGAGTGGGCATAGGGAACAGGCTTGGGGGGGGGGGGTATAGGAGTGTGTGGGGGGGGGGGGGATTTTGGGGGGTGCAAGAGTAGGGAGACAGGCTTGGCGTGGGGGTTAGGGGTGTGTGAGAACAAGGGACAGGCTTTCTACCCACCCCAAGCCTGTCACCCCTATTCCCGCAACCCCCCAGTCCCCCCCCCACCAAGCCTGTCCCCCTATTCCTTCAACCCCCCCCCCCCCCCCTCTACCAAGCCTGTCCCCCTACTCCCACACGCCATTAAAGAGGGAGTGGTCACGGCGTTGATCCCCCACAGCTCTTGAGTGGTTGGTCTATAAGAGGATCCGAGTTTCTTATTCTATTTTGATTGTTGTTAGCTGCGAGGAAAAAAGGGTACGTGAATCTCTGCCCGAGGAAAAAGGGTACATGAATCTCTAGAGCCCGAGGAAAACAGGACACGTGAATCTCTTGAGCCCAAGGAAAATAGGACACGTGAATATCTGCCTGAATTATAAGAGGATCTGAGTTTCTTATTCCATTCTGATAGTTGTTAGTTGCGAGGAAAAAAGGGGACGTGAATCTTTGCCTGAATAAACTGATGTACTGTGTGTAACTCTGGTTTTTGGAAATTGAATCTACGTGTTTCATTTTTTCATCCGTATACTTTCATGTTGTCTATTACGGCTTTGTCATTGACCATGTAATATGTAGTCAGTAAATTGAAGATAAACGAGTCCTTCACAATGCATAATTATGGTTAACACTTTATCAGTACGGTGTGGTGTGCATTACGGTATGTTGCAAGGTTGTAGTGCATAGATACTGTACTTAAGCTTGTAATCCCTTCTACTTAGCCTACTGTAAACATGTAGAATATTGAACACTCGTCACTGTCTATATGTGGACGAAAAAAGAATCACATCTCGCTTATATTTTTCTTTTATTCTGTAATGAAGAGAGACGCTGTTTTGTGCAATGTACACGAATAAAAAAAGATACAGTATTAAGTCTCAGTTTAATTTTCTCCAATAAGCTTAACTCCAAACTTTCCACTTCATAATCCTAGTAGTACATTTACTGGCAAAATTGATGCTACATAATTATGGAAGTGCATGGGGTAACCACCGTGATAGGTTCTCTTTAGTCGTGAGTTAAATCAATCATCAAAGTTTATCTATATTGAGAATGGTGAGGATTAAAAGCAAGACCTTTGCAAATATATTCTTACCGTATATACCTGACCTATGAAGTAAAAAAAATGAGAGGACCAAACTCATTATAATGATTTGCGAATGAAAGCAAACAAGGGTTGAATATCTGCCTAAGTCACATTTGAGTATATCGAAACTTTTGCCCGCAGCTGTACAGTCGGCGGCAAAAGTCCTGTCGCCTCACTTGCTTCACCGAGGCACGCGATGTTCATAGACTCGGGATTATTAGGTGCAGAAAACGTGTGTATTTCTCGAGTCTATGAACACTGCCTGTCTCGGTGAAGCAGGTGAGGCGACACGACTTCTGCTGCCGACTGTACATTCCACATTGTTATACAAGCAACACCTCCAATTTTTACTCCGCCTCAGACAAGTCTTATCGAGTTCATCAAACTTGATATTTCGAAGTTCTCTTAAGTTGTGTAAAATCCACATATTCAACCCAGATAGCACCCTCAGATTAAGAAGAAAAGTACTCTTATATTCCTGTAATATATCTCTGCAAATATATTCCTCCTTCACGGGTATTTTTTTAACTGTATATTATTAGATTATGAATCACTACCCTCTAAAGAATATGTAATGGAGCATGGAACTGATTTATGAGGATCGTCTCTCTTGAAAAAAAAAATCAAAGTAAGACAGCACGAGTCATATGGATCATAAATCGTAAAATAAGTAGGTAGCAAGCGAGTGTTTAGTGGCTATATAATGTCTCAATGTTCCCAGTTATTATCCCAATTAGGGCTTGTCTAGAATAACTAGTTACAGCAATTAAGTGAGGTAGTTTGTGAGCGAAGATTAAGCTAGGTTGGGTTAGGTTAGGTTGTGAAGTTTGTGAGATTTGTGGCACAGGACGTTGAAGTTTTGATGTGTCTAATATGATATATGATTTTCTTACGTACTCTTGTAAAGCTGAAGGTTGATAAATGACGAAGTGAGGCTCTGATGTTTGAGGCAGGGAAGTGAAGAGTGAGGTTCTAGTTGTGAAAGTGGTTCACTCACCGCCGGGACAAGACTGATGTCAATACACACACACGCACACACACAAAGTATTAAAACAGATTTAAACTAAAACTACCGCTGCAATCAGCTTATGTAGGAGCCTTTAACAAACCAGTAACTAATATCTAATCATCTTATGTATGGAAATTTCAACAAAACAGTAGCAAGTTACCCAAGTATATTATGGATGAAGATTTCAACAAATCAGCAACAAGTTATCCAAGCACCTTATGTATGGCGACTTCAACCAACTTGTAGCAAATGATCAAAGTATCATGTGGACAGAGACCTCAACAAACCAGTAGTAAGTTATCCAAGCTCCTTGTGTATGGAGACTTAAATACACTTGTAGCATATTATCAAAATATCATGTGGATGGAGACCTCAACAAACCAATAGCAAGTTAACCAAGCTCCTTATATATAATTATGGTGACTTTAACAGACTAGTAACAAATTATCAAAGTATCATGTGGATGGAGACCTCAACAAACCAAGAAAAAGTTATCCATGCAAGCTTCTTATATTATGGAGACTTGAATAAACTAGTAGCAAATTATCCAATCTTCATATGTATAGGAAACTTCAACAGATGAATAGCAAGGTATACGCTAAAGGTATCTTATGTGGGGAAATGTCAACAAACCCATAACAAGATTAGTAAAAGAATAATCTTATGAAGGGAAGTTAACAGACGAATGACAAGTTAATCAAATAAATCATAACATGCACATTAATGCTGACAGAGAGGCTGCAATACAAATACAGGTCAAACAAGCTAACAAGACTAAGATTCTGAAATAGGAAAAATAGTTTGTACAGATAAGATAACACATACCATACAACTGAAGTGTCCCTTAGCTGTATACAACATCTGGAAAAAAAATGAATATTCTTTTTATGTAATGATAGAGAGAAGGAATATTGGTAATAAATATGCTATCACCGATTATTAAACAATACAATTTTAGTCTTCACCACCCAGAGATACAAAGGTAATTCTTGTGTTGTCTATATAATAAATCTAATCATTCATCAACTCGCTGCAGAAGGACACTGTAATTTGAAAACCACGAGTACATGTTGAGTAAGAAAACTCTATGTATGTATTTACCTCCAGGAACTCACTATAGTTGTATATACTTGCCTCATTAAGGGAAGCAACCTTTTGTGGTCAATATGGAGTCAATTTAGTCCTCCAAACTCTGCTATAAAATACATTCCCTGCATATATTCCATTTGGAATTTTTTCACATTCCTTAAGTTTTCACAAAGATACAAAATGGGTTTTATTATTATCCACTTAATAGACCTACAAAACTTCGAAATAATGTACAGTCGGCCTCAGGAATTCGTATAGCCTACATCACTGTGACATCAAGGGTTCGTAAAAACTAGAAAATCAAGCACATAAATTTCCTAACACCAAAATTTCCTAGTAATGTTATTTGGCTAATATTTGAATCACTCAGCAGAATTATCCTTACAGAATGTGCAGAATAAAGACCATTTTTAACCAAAGCTATGTGTACGAATTTCTGAGCCAGACTGTACAAAGACGAGTTTTTCACAATTTTTATTTTACCTGGCGATAATGAACAGCTTCTCTCATTAAATTTCTTGCCTTATCAGTAATGGAATGCAATCCAAGACAAATTATATAACAAACTGCTGCAACTCGGGACTTACTTCTCTGCAACACATTGGACTCTTAACAAATCGTGTAGCCTATCTACAGTTTGTTCATATTACTAAGAAGAGAATCATGCAATTTTGGCAAAAAAACACAAATTATAGACATTAATCACATCAACCGACACCCTACAATGCAACATCAATGCAACATCATTAGCTGGCATCATAAAACAACATCAAGCAACCAGCCAGTGACAAACAAACAACCTAAATTTTGTATATATTCATAGCATACCAAGGATATTGCAACTACACACCGAGCAATGCTGTCCTATCATGATAACATCCTACCAAGTCCGGTCTGGCGTCTGGTTGGGACGTCCTTGGATGCACGGGAACGCCGGCACACCTAACCAAGTGCTTGACCACCAGCCATTTGTATCCCAGGGATTTTATTCCAAATTTGTTAAGTCTTGAAACGATTACGAATGAAAACCATCTGTTTTATCAATATACTTTCAGATAATCGAGGCTGTGTGTCATAGTAAATACTAAACATCCCTCACCATACCTGGATACTAACAAATTCGTGGTGACCAGTTTTGTGGCAACAAGTGGCAGGCGGCACACGACCCAGACTCCAGCAACTTTACACACGTCCCAGGCACCAAGGAGTGGTACACACATACTCACTTACCTACAACACACAACTCGGTGTTTGTGCTTGGGGGGGGTTTGCAATGTTTTACTAAGAAAATTCATGAACCTCTCGATAGATTGCCATATAAATAGTGCGAAAGAGATAATGTTAGCACATCATATAAATTCCATTATCACAGAAAATATATATTTCTATAATTCATGAAATTCATTGTTGTTCTTGTACAGATGGTGTTGTTAATAAATTATGTTTATTATCCTTATCGACGATAACATTAACTTTTTCAAACCTGATTGGGTTAATTCGGTAGTTTTACTTATTGCAACAGGTTCACGTAGAATCATGTACATATCTTTGATTGAAAATTAATAACATTATTGAGCAATACTGTACGGTAAGGTAACTCTAAAGCTGTGTATTATTAATATATATATATAGGCCATATACTATACCTAACTCTGGTATTACAACAACTGAGAACTTATCTATCTATCTATCTATCTATGTATATATCTATCAATCTATGTATCTATGTATCTATCTATGTATCTATCTATCTATATATATTCTCATGCTGATTCAGTGTGTAGGATAATAACATCGCAGACAGATAGAAGTTTTAATCCCACGCCAGACTATGAGTTGCAGATAATTTAGGACCTTACTACAGGAGCCACCACATTGCCAAACAAGGTTGCGTACTGGTTTATGTGACTCGGCACTTAAGGGACCCTGTGTTGTAGTCAGGAAATTGGAGATAAACGAGTTCTTCAAATATTGCCACGAAACACCACCTATATGGAAGGAGCTTGTTTCGTGGCATGGTCAGAAGGAATCAGAAGCCACCAATTATCATACACGAGCACAGGGTCCTTAAGTAGTCTTCCCCCTCCCCCCAGTCCCCCCCCTCACCCTTCATCCCAGTCGCCTCACCTGCCGCTCCCACGCCATCCCGTCCTCACCATGCAGTGTTCTCAGCCTCACCCCTGTCAGACACACTTGTATTTTATCCTCCTCAATAGGTTACAAAAACTCCGGGCAATCGTCATTCAGTCATTAATTCCCTCAACTTATACATGAACAGACCCAAATCTAATCCTTTACACAAACACACATTCTCTCAACTTATACAACAGTCTCAAATCCAACTCTTTACACAAACACACATTCTCTCAACTTATACAACAGTCTCAAATCCAACCCTTTACACAAACACACATTCTCTCAACTTATACAACAGTCTCAAATCCAACCCTTTACACAAACACACACAAACATTCACAGCTCATCCCAGTACTGTATCAATGTTAAAAAAATCTTCATCTCTTTTTTTTCCGTTTCATGCACAGATCATCCCTCTTTTTTCTTCTAACTTTCATTTACAGATTATTCCTTCTTCCCTTCTCAAGCCGGGTCATAGGTCATCCCTTGTCAAGTATTACCCACGGTCATAAAACTGAAAATAACACACATATTCTCAAGCAGGTTATGCACGTTTACTGATTCCTAAGCTAAAACAACACGAACCAGTAGTATAAAAAAAAAAAAAAAAAAAAAAAAAAAAAAAAAAAAAAAAAAAAAAAAAATCAGCTAAAACAACACGAATCAGTAGTATAAAAAAAAAAAAAAAAAAAAAAACATACACACACATAAATACACGCACACACATACACACACATAAATACACACATACACACACATAAATACACACACATAAATACACACACATAAATACACACTCACACATACACACACATAAATATACACACACACATAAATACACACACACACACAACATACACACACACACACACACACACACACACATACATACATACACACACACCACTGGCTGGCAAAATAGAGAATTTCTTTATAAACATATACTTTTGAAGCCAACCTCCGCCCACATCATGAAGATTTATGACTTTAATATCTCATACATCATACCAACACCATACTTACTTACCCTTCCTCATCTTACTGGTATGTTTGTTGAGTAGCTCGTGTTTTTCCTTATATGTGCATTTTATTGACATCACACATACACTGCCTTTGTATGGTAGTCGCTGAAGGTAAATAATAAGTATCTACATCTTAAAAAACTAAATCATGATCAAAAATTTAACAGACGCTAATCTGTACCAACAATTATTTAAATCTCACACGGAATATTAGGCTATAACAGGGATAGATAGGAGATGGAAGACGAAAGTATATTACGGTACAGTTTCTTGTAGACCTACTGTGTTTTCTTAATTAAAGCTCAGCCTCGTGACTGAAGGCTGGGACATCGTGCGACTTTGTGAGGCCCCGAGATTTATGAGCAAAGCTTCCAGGTGTTGAGTGATTTACAGGGGTCGACACTAAATAGAAATAGTGTAGTGGCGCTTCAAGGTGTTGGTTGTTTTATTTTTGCATTAATCATGATCTATAGTATAGTATAGCGAATGTAGTAATATATTAACATGTGGGATCAGCACACAACATATAACCAGCAATATTAACATGTAGAATTAGGACACACATATAGTCAGCAATATATTAACATGTAGGATCAGGACACATATATAACCAGCAATATATTAACATGTAGGATCAGCACACACATATAGTCAGCAATAAGGTGACGTGTAACCTAACCTAACCAGCAATAAGGTGACGTGTGACCTCTACACACACAACCACAACAAACAATATGGTGACACAAGGCATCTACACACAAGCACACAGCCTGCGCGTGGTTCCAAGGCCAGACAGGCAGGTGCTGCTCAGACTATTAGCCTATAATAATTCTTGTCGTCCTGGGGATTATTTAGTCTTTCTATCTTACTCATAAAATTATATACTAGGAAAGAAATTACCTGGTTATAGGATTAGGCTATGTAGTCATTCGATCTTGCTTATAAGTTTTATTATCCTTTCCTATATTAAAAAAAAAAAATAAGACAATTGTCTATTTTACTTTGAGAATGGCAGTTCTGTGTGGTGAAAGTAGTTTGTGGGTTCTTACCTCCAGGTGCGTGTCAGAAGAACCTTAAATTATATAAACTCGTTTGCAACAGGACTCCACAATCAATGTCTCCAGTATTTTGCCACGGCACACAAATACACTTCAGACACCATCGGTTGTACAAATAATAACCCATCTCTTTAGCTATGGTTAATATTTTAAGGAGATTCAATTCCTTTGGCAAAAATAATGGGTAAATATAAAAATATATTGAGGCGCTGGTTAGTTTAAGTTTCCTCTTTTGTTACATCATATAATTATTCTTAACATTACTACTACTCTCCCTCTCTCTCTGTCTCTGTCTCTGTCTGTCTGTCTGTCTGTCTTCATTAATCTATACACATATTATAAGCTTCTCACCTGTGTAATTTGTATCGTCAACAAGTATCAAGAGAATTACAACTCATCAAGCGTCGAGCGTAAAAATGGTCTGTCTGGCTGCGTCAGGGTTCTGGCAAAGTGCCCGGTGGTAAAGCCAAGGTTACTTCAGGATATCACTCATTTCAACTGATTGATATTAGGCGACGCAACAGCGAGGTCATATAGCGCTAGAAAAAGGTGATAGAGAGGTGTGACAGCAAGCAGAGGATATCACTCATACCTATCATTAAACATCCCAAATAACTTGTACGTTTCCGGAGAGTTAAAAACCTATTTTTTACTAAAAAGGAAGGAAAATGTTGGTGGATATTTGATTATGGCTGTACATACCTTCGAGTTTTTTGTTCATATAGTACTGTACACGTAACGCAATTATTTCTGCTATCTTACTCCCCTTGTCCAGATGGATAATACGAATTTGGAGCAAAGCATATTAGGTCCGTCTGGGAAAAAAAATGATAAAGAAAATATCATTATTGTCCTTCTCGTACTCCAGTGAAACAGTCGAGCACAAAAACAACACAAGAATATGCATAATTTTTGGAAATACGAACTTTTTTAAACATGCATATTGGTGTGTGTTTATAATTTTATATATGCACACACACACGATAATAATAAAAAAAAATCGGCTACGTTTACCTTATATATAGATGTAGGCTAGTTACAAGATACAACAGAGTGATAAATGGTGAAGGAGAAACGAAACTCCAGCCTGTGACTGTAGGCTACGAGGGAGACAAACCTTCAGGGCTCCAGGCACCAGATGTATGGCATTAGAAAAGAACGCAAAAGAACCTGTAATTGTTGCCTCTATTTGGTTACCGACGTAGTAATTTCCCCGAGTGGTTACCATGGCATTACCCATACTAATGCATTCGTACCTCTTATTTCACAGTGACTTATTAACCACCTCGATGGTCCCCTCTCCCCAGCTGACCAGGTAATGACTGGACTGGTGTTACGAAATAAAGTCATTTTCTGCCAGGGATTAGTTAAAAAAGGTGCACGAAATAGAGTGTCATTTGCATATGATAATCTTACTCCATTAGCAACCTTACTTGTCGATTGCCTGTATTAAGGTACGCAATACAATACGAAATACAATCTACATCCAACACTTGGACATATAGTACACTAGATGTCTACAATGAAACCTCATCTTATATAAGCAGCAAAAACTCGGTGTGTGTGTGTGTGTGTGTTCAGTATGTCACCAGCCTAATGTGACGTTATAAAGTTTGATATTCTTAGGACGTATTTATTATTATTTTCCCTTGCATAGGTTGGGTAGATTGACAATTCCTTAGGCAGACTGTATCTTGAATTTGGGTCACTAGTAATAAGGAGAAGAGTATTTATTTACTGATGTAGCTATAATATATTTACAAGTATCGTTTAATGCATGTACGGTCGGCAAAAACAGTACTGGAAACTCCTTATGGATATTTATACTTAATTATAATGCAAGGGTTAGTCCAATACTTTTTTGTCGACTGTATAATTATATCCGTCCACTAACTCTCTACAAAAAAGTATGGTATAAGTGCATGTTTCAAAACATATGCAGTACGCTATGACGTAAATGTAAAAACAATACCGGGAATTAATAATATAATAAATTCACTGCATGGGTGAGAGATGATAATTATTTCAGACTATTTCACTGGCTGATGAGATGATGACAATAAGACGAACAAAAAACATAACACATACAGAACGCGTCTCCCAGCATCACAGAGTATAGAAAGAAAGAAGGGAGCACTATCGGTAATCATGCGAGGGTCAGACCAGCAGGTACACCTCTAGCCTAATTGCAAACATACGGTGGCAGGTGTTTTATTACACTGACCGGTGCCTGGGGTTACTGAACAGGGGAGAGCAGCACCGCGTCATCTGCTTGCATGCATGGCCTACATCACATTGGAAATATTTAGACCATTGTATCCTGGCCATCCTAGTCATTCCCATTCCTAGTTTTTTTTTGTTTTTTTTTTTTGTGTGTGTGTAAGCTTGGGACGAAAGGCTGTATCAAGAATTCATGAGTGCAGCTGTATAGTCATGGTCAAAAGTCCTGCATCACGTAAATATAAATGAGCCATTTTAAGGAATTTTACATTGAACAATAGTTATAGTTGCACATTCATTTCTCGAGGTCGTTTCATTTGGTGGTGATGAAGGACTTTTGACCGTGACTGTACATGCATACCAACTATTGCGTAAATCCTAGATCTTACCTCTCTCGTTTTAGCCCTTCACTATCTGTCCTGCTGCGGTCTCTCTCTCTCTCTCTCTCTCTCTCTCTCTCTCTCTCTCTCTCTCTCTCTCTCTCCTCACAGCTCGACGTGTTTAAAAAGGTACAGTCGGCAGCATAAGTTCGCATCCATCTCATGTATTCAATATTAATATGACCAGATAGTTGCATTCTGAATCAGTTGTTTTTATTCTAACAACATACGCAATTTACCATACGAGAACTATATCTGTCATTTCTGCATTAAACTTGTATTACAACATCACTATATCTAATCCATACACGCAGGTGAAAATGAAGCTACGGTAACTTATGGTGCCGACTGTACATTTCATTCCGTCACTAGGTCAGCGTTACATGAACAACATACACAAAACCAGCCAAGTAATCACGTGGGATACAAGAACATAAACTTGCAGAATGTTGAAAAATACCTCTTGAAAAAGAATTGGCAACATTTTCTTGTGGGAAAACCGGCATACAGAACTGCCAGGAAAAAAAAAGTTAAAATACAAAAAAAAAATCACGACCCTGAGTTCCAAAAAGAATAAAACTGAAGGAATTTTCCAGTAGACAGATTCAAGATATCTATTACATACGTCATCTCTATTTTATTTTATTTTTTTATATATACAACTTAATTTGGAGTACCGTATGTACTGTATATATCATGTTCTCAAAGTGGAGTAAAGTCAACATTTTTTAAGGCCCCTGTGATCGTGTATGAAAACTGGAGGCTTCTGATTCCTCCTGACCATGCCACGAAACAAGCTCCTTCCCTATAGGTGGTGTTTCGTGGCAATGTGTGAAGGACTCATTCATCTCATATTTCCTGACTACATATAACTGGGTCCCTTAATTAAGAACTTTAATCAGTTTATAATATGCTAAAAAACCAAACCCTTGAATCTTTTTTAAATATTTTGATTCAAGGAAACTTATTAGTGTTATAGGCTGTCCCTAACTCGTATGAGGATACCTACCTATCTATATACACTATGGTTGTCTGAAAAAAAAAAAATGTAAAAAAAAAAAAAAAGAAAAAAAAAGTAGTGTGTCTAAATCTTGGAACATCCTTTTCAGATATTTTGATGAAAAGTCGGTTGTTACTTCTTCGGGTTTACAAATGCATTCCTACCATTATTATCTTATGATTACCAGCTGTGGAGGATGAGCACAGAGTCATTCCTTCCCTCATTTCACTACAATTGTATTTTCAAACCAGAGAAGGAATTCATATTTAGTCTGTACAGGGTTACATGGTTTTTTATCTCCTTTGGTGGTGATGGTGGTGGTGGTGGTGTAAATTTTAGTAGTGGTGGTAGTGGTGGTGTTGGTGGTAGTGGGGATGGTGGTGGTGTAAATTTTAGTAGTGGTGGTGGAGGTGGAGGAGGTGGTGGTGATGATGGTGGGGATAGCGGTAATGGTAAGTGTAATGGTAAGGGTAGTGGTAGTTGTAAAGGTAGTAGTAGTGGTAAGGGTAGGGGTAGTGGAGATGGTAGTGATGGTGGTGGTGAGGGTAGTGGTAGTTGTAAAGGTAGTGGTAACGGTAGTAGTGGTAGTGGTAAGGATAGTGGTGGTAGTAGATTTAGTGGTAGAGATAGTGGTGGTAGTAAAGGTAGTAGTGGTGGTGAGAGTAGTAGTGTGAAGTAGGTAGTTTGTAGTCTCCAAGGAGGAAAATGTGTACAATAATGTATGCACCGCCACTTTACCAGTTTCTCTTTGTAATATGCCTCACAGTTTATGACCAAAGAGACTTGTCAGTGCCTCCTAAAGAGAGAGAGAGAGAGAGAGAGAGAGAGAGAGAGAGAGAGAGAGAGAGATGCGCACATAGCCTACTCGAGCTAACATACTCAATCACACACACACACACACACATACACACACACTATGCTAAGAAACAGGACATGTCACCTAACTTTATGTACGGTAGCCTGTTTCTTGAATTAGTTTGGAGAAATAAATCGCCTATAAATGTTTCAGATTAGACAACTGTATGTAAGTTACCACCTTCAAGGATAGACTACCAAGCGTATAGGGCCTATAGGCTATGCGAACGAATTAAATAGTAGTATAGCCTAAGGTAAACAAAGTATAGTACATTATATTATTTGAATTTTTATTGCTTAATAAAATTAATAAAAATATTCTCTATGATATTCCCATGGATTCGTTCAATGTGAAGCAGGAAAGAGTAAAATGATCAGACTGAAAAATGACTGGATAATAATCTAAAATAATGCACCATCTACTGTACCAGCCCTATATATACTCTTAATACATACTGACAAACTTCCTGTACGTTCAGGTTAACTCTTTTCAACTAGGCTATAATATATATGCTGCAACCCATCAAAACCACCACTACTTGAGATACCGTAACCTATAATTATGTTCTCTAGCAGGTCTGAACGTGGAGAGGAAATCAACATATCGTGAGTGACAATATCTCACTCACATGGTGTGTAAAGGAGCACATTTCTATCAGACATTTAGCAGAGGTGGTAGCTACGTAACATCAGGAGAACATAATAATGCAAACCTTATGAAAACAAACACGGGTAACTGGCCATTATGAGTGTGACCCTGACATAAGGTGAGCTTATCTGAGTGAAGTAAATGTGGGGTGTGGAAAGGAAACCCCTGTAGTGTTGGGTGCCTGATCAAATGATAGCCTTCTTCACCCGAGTCCCACCATGAACCATTATTATATACTCGGGTCCCTGGTGAACGTGGGAGCAGACTTTACTGGATTTTATCACGGTCTGCAGTAGTACCCCTGGTTTGGTAGTAATGCTAAAACTACTGCAATAAAGTTAAGGTTTGACTCGTGAACCTTCCAACACGATTTCTCTCTATTTAATTAAGGATGATAAAACTGGGGAATTTTATCCTAAGCTTGCTGAGGTCGAAAGAGGGTTTGGGTTGGGATGAGAAAGGAAAATATTTTGTGCCTGTACTACTCTACATAATACATATGTACAGTTGCCAAATAAGGTATTGCGACAACTAGTGATACAACATTAAATATATTAATATCCATAGTTGTTTGTAGGGATTATAAGTATGTATTACAGAAGGACATGTATATTTCCTTCTGTTATACATACTTATAATCCCTACAAACAACTATTGACATTAATATATTTAATGCTGTATCAGTAGTTGTCGCAGCATCTTTTTTGGCAACTGTACATTATATACATACTGTATATCCAAAATGTGTGTAAAAGCTTAGTATATCTAATAATACAATCATATAAAGTAAAAAAGCTGCAACTCATCTGGTATAATCAACCTGGTATTTTTGTGAACAATTACTTGATAAACAAACACAGATATCACACACTTACCGAAGATGATCACAGGAGGCGACACGGGTTGTCATGACCTTCACATTGACTGAGTAGGCTAGGCTAGGCTGCCTTCATCTGGCCACAGCGCTGGTCAGTGGTCACACCTAGCCACGGTAGTCACACTCCAACTCAATACGAGCGACACACAAAGCAAAAAAACCACGTCATATATCACCACTTACTGTATCTTAACACAACTGCCTCAGTAGCCTAACCACATATTGACATAGTATAGGCCTATTTCCCATCGCGACACACACAGATAGTCACATCATAACTCGCCACTTACTATCGACACTTTCTCTATATAAACACAATTGTCACAGTATCCACACATTGACTCAGTATTGTATCGTCCACATCTTGATACTGTACCCATCACACCTCGACGCAACACACACATAACCCAGTTAAACCCACGCGTTACAACAGCATCTACTTCCGATTACAGTTCTGGCCACGCTTCGAGACGTAAACACACACACACACGAGCCACGATACACAAAAAGATTCACATATATATATCCCGTATTTTTGCCATAACTTTAATGCACACCAACCCACTGACGATTCGATCACTTCCTCGGTAGAAAATAAATGTGTGACAATTATAAGGGTGGTAATGTGATAAACGTTTGTAAGTCCGTCATCATCAGTGCAACACCCTACCACACGTGCTTTCATTCGGTCACTGACATCCACGAGTCTGCTAACTCTGCTTTCCCAAGTCCAGAGATAGGTCTATTCTGTAACTTGGTTTCCACAAAAAAATCACCAATCAGAATGCAGGCGCCGGCCAGGGGATAGTTTTAATTGGTTCTTATGGTCGGCCTGAGCAGCAAGTGACACATTTGAGCAACAAGGCTGGTAACTGGTGCCAGACATAAGATTCAAATTCAGCTTGAAAAATATTCGTCTTAATTAAGATTTTAATGATTTTAGCCATGAAAGATTCTTCAGTTTATGCCTCTATGATACTTACTGTAAATACTGTAACATATCTAATTCTATACAGTACAAGAAATGGTATTTATTGACTGACAAAAGCTAAACATGTGTCTTTCTAAGCAGAGAGGGAGAGAGAGAGAGAGAGAGTATAAACATAATGAATGAATAACGAGACTTGAACTATCATAATAAATACACATTGAATGGTAAAATATTTTTGTTTATCAAACTTAATCAAAGTGCAACAAGAATGGAATAATATGATTTAATTTCATAATGATATTCTACTGTACCATTTAGCCCACGAAATATGGATTGGATCTCACGTGTGTCCATTGTGCATGAATTTAGTGTCTTCTAATATCGGGTATGTACAGTCCACCTCAGGAGTTCGTATACACCACCGTGACATCAAGGGTTCGTAACAACTACTAGAAAATTTAGTACATTAATTCCCAACACCAAACCTTTCTATAAATAGTAATATAATTTGGCTCAGACTCTAATTAACCAGTGCTCTGTGTACCAATTTCTGAGGCCGACTGTACTTCACTAAATAAAAATAAAAAAACGTGCTGTATTTCAGAGACTGGAAGCAAATAAATAAAGAAAGGAAGGAACTACCCAGTGCGTGCCAAGTGTAGCGGCAACATTCAAGAGTCACCCTTAAATATTTGGATCCAATCAACGTTTTCTATATTTCGAGCTTGGGGCCCCACACTTCCTTCTTTACTTGTTGTTGATGTTTTTAGGTGCAGGAAGAACTTTTTTTATGATAAATATGAGCCAGTTACTGAGGATAATAGATTAACTAACTCTTTCTGTCATGAAGAAGTAGTGATTAATGTTTATACACGATGATAAAGTAAATATGAGTTGTACATCTTCTTATATTAATTAACTTTATTGGTTATGGTGTTTATTATGTCGACTAGGCTACACTGTATGCCAATCTTGTTCACTCTCTCCTTTTCACTCTCTTCCCTTTCTCTCACTTTCCCTCTCGTTCGTCCTCTCTCTCTCTCTCTCTCTCTCTCTCTCTCTCTCTCTCTCTCTCTCTCTCTGTTTTCACTTTCCCTTGTCAGTCCTCTCTCTCACTTTCCCTCTCGATCATCCTCTCTCTCTCTCTCTCTCTCTCTCTCTCTGTTTTCACTTTCCCTTGTCAGTCCTCTCTCTCACTTTCCCTCTCGATCGTCCTCTCTCTCTCTCTCTCTCTCTCTCTCTCTCTCTTTACTTAGTCAGTCCTCTCCCTCTTTCTCATTCCCACCTTCTCCCCTCCCCCACCCCTCTCTCTCTCTCTCTCTCTCTCTCTCTCTCTCTCTGGTATACGGTGAGAGTGGAGCCTGGTTGGTGGTGTGTCCGTAGAGAGCTGTCCTGCCTGAAGCAACACACACACACACCATAATTTTATCCCCCTCTCAACAAAGGGATAATTTCGATTCCTTAATATTTCATACTGTGGTACGGCTCCCAGTACTACACTATCCAAACCCACGTGATGTGCATATGTGATGATGGTGGTAATGGTGGTGATGGTGGTGATGGTGATGGTGGTGGTGGGGGTGATGGTGGTGATGGTGGTGGTGGTGGTGGTGATGGTGGTGGTGGTGGTGGTGGTGATGGTGGTGGTGGTGGTACTATGGGGAAACTTACATTGGGCCGTGGTATATACGATGGTGTGGCACTGGTACGATGATGGCTGTGTTGTATGTCTTTTTACTCTCTTCATGTGGGTAAATTGGAAGGTCATTGAATCTTCCAAACTATGCCATGACATAAACTGTTCCTCTCGTGGTAATAATAATAATAATAATAATAATAATAATAATAATAATAATAATAATGGTAAGAGTGTGGTCGTCTGTTTCCTGGAGACGTTTGGAGGAAGCAGTACCTTTTCTATTCACCAATAAGAGATTATAAGAGTTTCTTCCTCCAAATTATGCCAGAAAACAGACACCCTCAATGATGCTATTAAGGGATCTGTTTCCTGGCATAATTTGGAGGAATCAGTAGCTCTCCAATTCAGCCACCTGCAAGTACCAAAATTCCTTCTTATAATTATGTAGTTGTGTGATATAAAGACATCCATATGAAAGTTAATATTTGTTATGCATTGTTATATTTGTAATTGGCACTACTGTACACATGCGTAAGGGGAAAGTAATCGAAAAACTTTTAATTAAATAATCTGCATCGTATATGTCAGTCATTAAATAATATACAGTACAGTCACGAGTACTAATAAGTATACAGCCTTGGTTGAAGATTTGAACAGTCCAATTCACCAACGAAGTCATTCCAATGCAGATCTTATGGTGCATTTATTTACTGTCTGTCTGGAAGCACACCTGAATACTTATTAGTGCTCGTGACTGTACATACATTCATTTACATCCGAGCATTCAATGTCAGGCTGATAGATTATTAACACACACACACACACACACACTCTCTCTCTCTCTCTCTCTCTCTCTCTCTCTCTCTCATCAAACTTGTGTATACTTTTCATTCTTAGTGACTGGAATATTTCTGCTGCTCTAGAGACTTCAGCCTTCTCTAACTTGACGTATTCCTGAACCAGACTTCGGCTGTTATAATCTCTTTCAACTCAGTAGGAGACGTGTTTCACTTTACCATAGCAACACTATTTATCGTTCAGCGGGAGAGAAATACATCTAAAAGTGTTAGTTGATGAATTAGAAGTTTTGTTTTTCAGTAAATATGAAAAACAGAGATAATTTTTATAATATTTCTCAGTGAATGAAAAAGGAAGTGTTAGTTAGCGTTACGTTCCACAGTCATACAATTATAGAATACATAATAAGCTGACTCAACTCACTTTCTCAGCTGGATCAAACACTCTAAGAACAACCAGAATGTAATCTTTGCTCTAGCAGTTGGAGTTTTCGTTTCGCATTTCAACTCCACTCGATACTGGGATCAAACTCCTTAACTGTTACATTCCTAGACGAGTTCCATGCAAGGCCCAGTTGTTGAACCAGTCTAAATATACGCACGAACAAGGAGTTATAACTTGGACTAACCACATACGAAAGTCAGAGAACCAGTTTTGAAGAGACTGGGCTGTGGATATACACTTGAACAATCCAATGCTTCTTCTACCAGTCCACCAAAAGAAGGGGAGGGGAACATGCTATTATCCAATTATCACATAGAAACCCATATTTGTTGGGGTGTAAACTGGATGCTTCCTTCTATCACGATCGAGGAGTCAGTCAGATGTGTGAGTCTATTTTGTTTGCTATATAGCTGTGATGTATTGAAGTTTTTCCTGAGTAGCCTTTTAAATCAGTTATAAGGACTTCATTGGCCAGAAGAGAGGCGAGATACACAATAATAAAACCATGTCGTGTGAGAGAAGTGTGTATCCCTAAACAGAGGCCAAAGAACACGTGTCTCCTCTTCATTAAGTGACCTGTGATAGTTGAGACTTGGAGGCTACTGCAGATTCTTCTAAGCCATTATAAAAACTAGCAATTTTCTTCTTGCCAGTTGGGGAGTATGTAAATTTGGTGGCATAGTTTGGAGGAATCAGTAGCCATCCAATTATCAACGACATATTTGTACTCCCCTTAAAAAAAATTATAGCTCTTCTTTTTCTTTTATTTCTTCTTCTTCTTCTTTTCTACTATTATTACAACAGTCACTACTACTACTACTACCACTACTGCTACTACTACTACTACTACTACTGCTACTACTACTACTACTACTACTACTACTACCTACTATTACTTTCTTACATAACTTCAGCAGCAAGAACCATACATCTATTATTACTATCATTACAAGTGTTCTCAGTATATATTACCATTTCAGTGACTATATATTATTACATCAGATATTACTTGTTAACCATCACAATCTTCACCATACCTATACCTATACCTACCTTTAGTTCGACCTCTGTCATTAGTGATATCGACACTCTCTCTTTCTCTTTCTCTCTTTCTCTCTTTCTCTCTCTCTCTCTCTATGATATAATGATGAGTATTAAACCTGACCCCATCGCTACTACCGCCACCATCACCACCACCTCTTTCCTCTTTTGAAACAAGGTCTAATATTATAACCACCATTCCCATTTCCTTCCCTTTAATGTCATACTATTACCTATATACGACGACTACTACTGCTGATGCTTTTGCCACTCCCGACACACCTCGACTTGTGATGAGTATTGTGTGGCACGTTCAAGAAATTATTATATTGTATACTGTACTGCCGTCAGATTATTACCCTCAACACACACACACACACACACACACACACATACACACACATACACGAAAGCGCTCGGGACTCCGTGTTTATTTTTCCTTCCTTGTGGATTTACGCATATATATATATATATATTACAAAAAAAAAAAATTAAAAAATATATATATTATTTAAAAAAAAAATAAAAAAACTAATTATTAAAAAACGAAGGCGGCGGAGGCGGCGGCGGCGGCGGCGACGGGACGGTAGCGGGGCGGCGGTGGCGGGGCGGCGGCGGCGCGGCGGCGTCGGTGACGACGACGAAAAAAAATTAATAAAAAGAAAATAAATAAAAAAGTTAATTATTACAAAAAAATAATTAAAATATATATATATATATATATATATATATATATATATATATATATATATATATTAAAAAAATATATATATTATTTAAAAAAAAAAAAAAAAAAACTAATTATTAAAAAACGATGGTGGCGGCGGCGGCGGCGGCAGGGCGGCGGCGGGGCGGCGGCGGGGCGGCGGCGGCGGGGAGGCGGCGGCGGGGCGGCGGCGGCGGGGAGGCGGCGGCGGGGCGGCGTCGGCGGCGGCGGCGGGGCAGTGGTGGGGGCGGCGGGGCGGCGGTGAGGGCTGGGTTGTGGCGGCGGTGGCGGTGACGACGACGAAAAAAAAATTAATAAATAAAAAAAATACTAATAAAAGAAAAATATATATATATGTAGTATTAAATTAAAAAAAAAAAACTAATTATTAAAAAACGACGGCGGCGGCGGCGGCGGCATTGCGGCGGCGGCGGCGGTGCGGCGGCGGTGGCGGGACGGCGGCGGCAGGGCGGCATAGTTAGAAGGTATCAGAGGCTTGCTAAACCACCATCAACGATATCATCTCCCCTTAAATATAACTGATACATCTTATTTCTTTGCACCGTTTCGGGTTTCATAATTTATCCACCTTCGGTATTATCTAGATTGTATATATGGTATTTTTATTTAAATATTTTCTTTTTGTGTACCTTTTATTATGTTTATCAATGCATATCTTTTCATTTTCTATAATATCCCTCGCGCTGCAATATAATATACTCCACACAAAACAATTATATTTTTCTTTGTACCACTTTTCCACCTTGAGGCGAAAATTCTAACTCCCGTGAATACCTCTCTCTCTCTCTCTCTCTCTCTCTCTCTCTCCATAAAACGCCTCGGGTAATAACTCGGTGGTGACTGCAGTAGCAAAGATAATTATTACCTACCACTGAGGCGAGCCAAACTAATTACTGAGTACTGACCGTCTGTGTTCTGGGGAGTATACGGATGAGCCATAAAAATGCTACACCACAAACACCACACGTCTCCAGGTTTCGTAATCAATTAGGAGGGTAATAATATGTAGGTGTTAAGGTGTGTTCTTCACCTACTCACCTCGTAAACTATTTTTTTATGGTTCTCTCTCTCTCTCTCTCTCCATCTCTCTCTCTCTCCATCTCTCTCTCTCTCCATCTCTCTCTCTCTCCATCTCTCTTGCTCTCTCTCTATTGCTCTATTGCTGTATTACTCTCTCTCTATTGCTTTCCCTCCCTCCCTCTCTCTCACTCTTTCTCTCTCTCACTCTCACTCTATTACTCCCCCTATCCACCCCTCTCACTCTCTCACTCTATATATTGCTCTCCCTCCCTCCCTCTCACTTGCTCCCTCTCTCCTTCCTTCCCTTTCTCTTACTCTCTCTCTCTCTTATATTCTGCATAGTTTGTTTCCTTTTGTTATCAGATGGGCTAGTGAGTGGGGGGCGTAACTGGAGCACCATCTATGTTCACTCTCCATCTGATAGTATACCCCGAAAATAAATAGATATAAATCCCCGACTACCATATATGCGCTTGGTGACTTGTGTAGCATTGTATTGTCTGGCTTGGTTGGCAAATTATTTTAGACTGCATGTTCAATCTGATGTTGTAGTGTAGATAAAAAGTCTTGGCCCATGATTCCAGAGAGAGAGTGTGTGTGTGTGTGTGTGTGTGTGTGTGTGTGTGTGTGTGTTTGTGTTTGTGTTTGTGTTTGTGTGTATTTGTTTGTTTGTGTGTATTTGTTTGTTTCATTGTTTGTGTGTGTGTGTGTGTGTTAATATTTATTTACTTCCTATGTTGTTGTTTTTTTCTACAAATAATACTTATAAACTACAGTATAGAATGAACATGGGTGTTGATGAAGATAAGAGGGATACAATTTGATACAGCTAAGAACGCAGTGAATACAATACATTCTATTTTTATAATAATATACGAATAATACGAATAATTAGTTAAATCAGACTTTATATACCTTTACTTGTATCAGAATCATGCAGTGTTAGAGGTAACAGACACAAGAGTGAAAAATAACAAGTATAACAGTACCGTAACGTAACGTAGATGAGGGAAAGCGAGTCAACCTGAAAGCTTCTCTATATATTGCTACAATACAACCGGTTTTGGTGTAGCTATTTTTGTATAATACTTCATGCATTATACGCTTATTCATATTATCAAAGTGATCTACAATAATCAAATAATGACTTGATGCTATTGCGTGTTTGAGAATAACTCGATAATACCCTATACTTTTCCTAAATATCTCTCCTCTATCTGTGTTATTTTAGATGAAGGAACTTGCCCATCAACACAAAAATATTCGCCCCACAACCCGGTGTTAGTGAGGACAGACAGGCAGGCAGGCAGGTGTATCTTGTTGTCGTTTGGGTAAGACTCGTTTCACATGTAGGGTGCAGGCTTCATTACAAGGGTGACCTACTTTCCTTTGGCATATCCTTATACCTGCTTACATGCAGTACTTTTTTATTATTATTATTCCCACATAGCTTATATACCCACTTCCACTGATGACTGTGCTTAATTTATAAATGGGTTTGCTGTATATAATCTCTCTCACTCACACACACACACACGCACACACACACACACACACACACACACACACGATAGGCTTATTTATTGTTATTTATTTTCTCATCAGTGTCGTCATCATCGTCGTAACCTTATCATATCATCGTTATCATCGTCATTACCATTATAGCAATATCATCATCATATCATATCATATCACCATATCATCAGTATTCCCATTATCACCATCACCAGAATCATCACCATTATCATGACTATCACAATCATCACCACCACAATCACCACCACCACCATCACCACCACCATCACCACCACCACCACCACCAACATCATCACCTCCATCACCACCACCACCACCATCACCACTATCATCATTTACATCAGTCTTTTTTTTAATATATCGTGCCCAAGCTCATAACATCCGTCTCTCCGTCCTCCGGGGTCTACTGCTTCTCTCTGCAACCGGAAGATGGAGGTTGGAGGAAGGGCAAAGAGGTTGGTTCGTATAAAAAAAAAAAATAGTGGCAGATCGATCCCAGAGCCATTTATCTAACAAAGTGTATCCGAACTGAGTATCTTGTGTTGCATTTTGTGTTGTGGGTCTTTCATGTACGTTTTTTTTGTGTTGTGGTTCTTCCATGTACGTTTTTTGTGTTGTGGGTTTTTCATGTACGTTTTTTTTGTGTTGTGGTTCTCCCATGTACGTTTTTTGTGTTGTGGTCCTTTCATGTACGTTTTTTTGTGTTGCAGTTCTTCTACATATACTGTTAATTTGATTTGACACACTACCCATCCTTCCTCCAAGCAAACATCATGCTAGGTAATATATATACCCAATATTAGACAACCTAGCGTAATGCATCCTATACTAGTTTACTCCAAAAATACCTCAAATAATATAGTCGTTAAGATAATCACTTTGTTTTGGTCTTCTGGATAAAAAAATAATAAACAACAGTCTCTCATTTGAGCACACATACATTATGAATAAATATACATACCTTCAGGCTTACCTACCTACCTCTCCTTCCATCCCCTGACTTACTACCTATACCTCCTCTCCTCCTTCTCCACAAACTATAACCTGAGGACACATGTATATAAAAAAAAGAGGACTCACAAGGCTAAATTATGGCTCATTAAGCATCACGTATTCCCTTTCCCGTCGTCCCTCAGTAGCGTCCTGTGTGGCTGGCGGGGAGAAAATAAAATAAAATAAAATAAAATAAAATAAAATAAAATAAAATAAAATAAAATAAAATAAAATAAAATAAAATAAAATAAAATAAAATAAAATAAAAGAAAAGAAAAGAAATGAGAGAGAGAGAAAGAGAGAGAGAGAGAGACAGAGAGAGAGACAGAGAGAGAGAGAGAGAGAGAGAGAGAGAGAGGTGCCCTAAGTGTATAAACTCGGGGTCTGGGTTCTGTATACCTTGGGTCCGGAAAATATCAACTCGACAGACAACAACAGAAGTCACTCTAGGTTAAAGGGTACATCGGTTATGTTCTAATTGGCTGGAGGGCTACTGATTCCACCTCACTATGACAGGATACAATCGCCCCCACCCCACCCCCAGTTTCCCGATATGAGACGACCCCCCTTTTATAGAGAACATATTTTTAGTAGGTAGAGTGTGTTTGACTCCTCCCAAACTGTACCAGTAAACAGACAGCCTTAATTAAGGGGGTGCCGGAATAGGGGGGGTTTGGGAGTCTGCGGGAATAAGGGGCAGGCTTGGGGGGGTGCGGGAGTAGGGGGACAGGCATGGAGGGAGGTTAGGGGGGTGCTGGAATAAGGGGACAGGCTTTCTACCCACCCCTAAACTCCCCCAAGCCTGTCCCCTACTTCCGCACCCCCTAAATGTCTACCACAAGAGGATTTGTTTGGGATCCAACGGGCTCCAGACAAGCCCCCTTCCTACCAGGCCCTTCTGTTTAGAGTCCAATTAGTCCAAGACAAAAGTTAATACAAAATGAAAAATGTTATGCAATGAGAGACTTGATATAAGGATACAAGAGGACTGCCCTGGGCCCGGATGACCGTGTAGGACAAGGGAAGAGAGGAAGAGAGGAGAGACACCAAGCACCAAGGCAATAGAAGCAATATCCTGTAAGAAAGAAGACACGGTTTGGTGTGGTGTGTGTGTGTGTGTGTGTGTGTGTGTGTGTGTGACCCAAACCCACTACTCTTCAGGAATCCAGCCCTGGGCAATGGAACAGGTCCGCGCTTTGAGAGAATTAGCAATTAGGCTAAACTGGGAACAACACAAAAACTACTCCAAACCCATCAAGCAACCTACTACCTTTATTTATTTTATATATATATAAGATGCCTCTCCCAGACACAACTCACTAAATGCCGATATATTTTGCACCTAGTAATCTCAATCTAGTTTATATTAATGTAAATATTGAGTTAGAATTCATATTAAAAGGCTCTTGGTATAAAATTGGGCTTCTGTTACTCCTGGACTCCTGGTAGATATATGTGTCTGTGTAAGTGTGTGTGTGTGTGTGTGTGTGTGTGTGTGTGTGTGTGTGTGTGTGTGTGTGTGTATGTGTGTGTGTGTATGTGTGAGTGTGTGTGTGTGTGTGTGTGTGTGTGAGTGTGTGTGAGTGTGTGTGTGTGAGTGTGAGTGTGTGTACCATTTCTCATGATCATTACAAGCAGAAACCAAATTACAACAGAACGTATGACATGTCGAAACTTGCTGTCCTTAACAATTCACAACATAAGGGAAAAGACAAGAAAAGGAGTTATATACATATTTTTGGTAACACTGAGTAGGTTGAGTAATGAAAACCAACCTTGGCCATAATAGATGTTCTTATGGGAGTATATATAATCATAGTATAGTGTTTTATAGGTGGTGAATCTGGAGCAAGTTGATTCATCCAAACTAATCTAAGCAAGCAACAGGACACCATTTTATTTAGTCACTTTACAATGTACCAAAAGTGTATTTATTACGCCATTATTATTATTATTATTTTTTTTTTTTTGTACATTGGAGTGCCTTGATTCCTCCAAAGTATGCTAGGAAACAGGACCACATGAATAAAAATTAATGAATGGTGTTCTGTTGCTTGGGATATAATTTGGAGGATTCAGGACTACAGGAACAAAAATAAGGAATGGCATTGTGTTGCTTGGAATAGTTTGGAGGATTCAGTTGCTCCAGAATTACCAACATGCACCAAACTCCTCCCTTAATAAGTCTGAAAAAAAAAAAAAAAAATGTAGCAGTCATCGTCCACATAAGAAACCCTTGATAATTATAACAGTGTAAATCTTATCAGCTTCATTAGTTAGGGTACAAAATGCCTTGGGCTCCTGTGTTATATTAAAGGGGGTGCGGGAATAGGGGGACAGGCTTGGGGGGGGGGTTTATGGGGGTCGGGGGGTAGTTTTAGGGGGTGCATGAGTAGGGGGACAGGCTTGGGGGGGTGTTAGGAGGGTGTGGGAATATGGGACAGACTTTCTACCCATTCCAAGCCTGTCCCCCTATTCATGCACCCCCCCAACCCCTCCCCCATGCTTGTCCCCTACTCCCGCACCCCCTTAAAGGAATAATTACACCTTCTGGTACATTGGAGTGTTTTGATTCCTCCAAAGTATGCCAGGAGACAGGACAAGATTAGCAAAAATAATGGTGTCCTGTTGCTTGGAGGAGTGTGGTGGAATTTCATATGTTCCAGATTTACTAATGCATAATATTTTCCACTTAATTAAGCTTGTTTGGTGGTCTATCCGTTTTTTTTTTTTTTTTTTTATTGTAACAGTATAACATTATATTAGTTTGATGAGTTCTAGTTTAGCAAATGTATTCAGTAGAGATGTCTGACTTCTTCACCATGCACCGCTCTCGCTCTCGTTCTGAATACCAAACTGAACTACATTGTATAATAGCTTAATTAAGTAATCCAAGACTCCCTCTAATGAAAGAGAGTACACGCATAGACCACCACTGCACTACAGACATGTTGTATGCTACTATAACTACATGTAGGCTACTATAATTACACGTTAACCACTAACTATCAGCCCCGTCAGTCAGTGAGCGTCAGACGAGGAATATACTGTATAGTGTATATCAGGGAGGGAAGGGCTAAATTTACAGATCAAGGTTTAATGCCCATGCTGATGGTTAGGAAGATGGTGTGTGTGGGGGGGGGGTATGTGTGTGTGTGGGGGGGGGGTATGTGTGTGTGTGTGGGTATGGGTGTGTGTGGGTGTGTGGGTATGGTTATGTATGTGTGTGTGTGTGTGTGTGTGTGTGTGTGTGTGTGTGTGTGTGTGTGTGTGTGTGTGTGTGTGTGTGTGTATTATATGGGTGTGTGTGTGTGTGTGTGTGTGTGTATTATATGGGTGTGTGTGTGTGTGTGTGTGTGTGTGTGTATTATATGGGTGTGTGTGCATGGGTATGGTTGTGTGGGTGTGTGAGTATGGTTATGTATATATGTATGTGTGTGTGTGTGTGTAAATCGCAGGCAAGGTATGTACTGTACACAGGGATGCCAGAGAGTCTATAAAGCTGGTTTGCTCCACTACACTGTCCCTTATTAGAGTATCAAGAGTAGAACACAACACACAACACCAACACCACAACATTGTATCAAATTAAACACTCCATAACAAACCACCAGGGAGAATCATTAATGCCCTCAATCCATAGAGCTGGAAATTCTCTCTCTCTTCTGAATTCAAATAAGACTGAATTGAAAGATGATCGCATAATTAATGAGTATAACTAGTCTGATGATTATTTTTATGTGGAATAGATGAATAAAGAGAGGAAGAAGAACAAAAAAGAAAGGTAAAGAAAGAAGGGTTATAAAATATGAGTAGAGAAGGAAGGGTGAAGAAATATGGGTAAAGAAATAAGGGTAAAGAAATAAGGGTAAAGAAATAAGGGTAAAGAAATAAGGGTAAAGAAATAAGGGTAAAGAAATAAGGGTAAAGAAATAAGGGTAAAGAAATAAGGGTAAAGAAATAAGGGTAAAGAAATAAGGGTAATTAAGAAAGAAGGGAAAATAAATGAGGGTAATAACGACAGAGATGGAAGAACAGCTGATGGGGGCACGCGAGAAGAAGGGAAGAGAGAGAGCAGATGACGGGACTGCATGGAGGAAGGAGAAGAAACGAAGGAGAGAGGAAGGAGAGTAGATAGATGGGAGAGAAGCGAGGAGATGGAAGTGGGAGATGTGGTCGGGAGGGGATGCTGGGGAAGGGGAGGGGAGGGAAGGATAGTGAGAAGAGAAAGGTAAGGGAAAAGAGGATAGTGACGGGGAAAGGAAAAGGAGGAGATGAAAATAAAGAAAGGGAAGAAGACTGGAGGATGTGGCTTATATAGTTGAGAATCAAGATATGTGACAAGTGAGGACACACTAAGAGTAAACAAGAAGGGTGTTGGAATGAGCAGTGGAGCAGGAGAACTATTTAGATTAGGTCTATGGTTGATGGAGGGTTATGAGAGTGGCGGAGTGACAACCAAGGAATGGAACGAGATGACACGGTGGACAGAGGTGACGGCAAGATGAATAATGGAGTTGCAGAGGATGACAGACGACCTCCCATTGACCTATAGAAAACCCTGTAGGATGAGATAGATGGTGATAGAGAGGAGGGACATCAAACAAACAAGAGGCAAGTAGAACGATGGGATGGAAGAGGTACAGTCGGCGGCAGAAGTCCTGTCGGCTCACCTGCTTCACCGAGACGCACAGTGTTCATGGACTCGACAAATACACATGTTTTCTACACTTAATAATCTCGAGTCTATGAACATCGCATGCCTCGGTGAAGCAAGTGAGGCGACAGGACTTTTGTCGCCGACTGAACAGTACACTCGTAATCCAAAATTTGTAGCCAGGTCTTGATGAAGTTTCGAATCATTTGACATACTAGTGAACCAATTTCTACTTTTATCCTGTTCCATATTTGCTTGAGCTCCCTAAATACTCGAACAGGCTATTCGAAGCAAGCCTAGATACGTATTTTGGATTGCGAGTGTACCCGTGGAGAGGCGAGATAAGAAAGTTTGGCAAGTGTATTTTGGAGTAGACTGACAGCAGACAGAAGATAAAACAGGGTGTCACAAAATCCAAGCTGTCTACCGGTGTCCTCAGTCTGTGTGTTTAGTCTGACCGTTATGTCCATTATGGTAAATTAACACTCCTGCAGAGTTATAACTGAGCCTTAGGCAACTCCAAACAGGTTGTAATGTGAGTACTTTTAAAAGGTTAATAAGACACTTGGTACGTAATATCCAAAACGACGCCTGCAGCAATGCGCGTATTGAGTTTCAAACATGACGGGTTTTTAGTTTGGTGTTGTAAAATTTTCTGGATGGTTCAGCAAATCTGTGAATAAATGACTGACACTTCCAAAGTCTGGTGTTCAGTTCATGCATCCATAGTCGGTTTCTCTTACGCCTACAAGCGACGACGAAGCCATAACAAAACAACTACTCCAGTGAGAGAATAATATTATACGTCCAATAGTCCTTGAAATCTGGCGGGGCACATACTTTTTATTATACAACCTCATTGGCCCCAAACCCTCTTTTCATAACATCCCAAACTTTTCTCCTGCTGTGGGATAATTTTGATATCTGTGTTTAAACCCATGGTATAAACTGGTGATAATTTATTGTCACCCTGATTACATTTATTGGCTATTTAGGTCAATATATTGTAAATCAAGACAAATTACACCCATGCTTTTTCACAGCTAGATTTGTATTTATACGTTATTTGTAAAGGAATGTATGACGCTAAACTTGCATCTAAAGTTAGAAAAAATAAGGGAAACAGATGCATTTTGACCAAGATAAGATAAGCCATGAGTGACTACTAGTAATTTACCAATATTCCTCTTTATAACAACGTACTACTTTTTGTTTATCCTTCTATATCCTCAGCATCATCCTTCAATTAATTAACATCCTCCTTCCATAAGCAGTTTAATCAGGAATTCGCAATCTTATTACGTCCATCTAATCAACCTTAAGCTCCAGCCAAATGAAACCATGGTCAAGAGAAATAATAATAATAAGTTGTGCATGGGAACCTGGAGGGCTAATGATTCCTCCAAAATAAATACTACCGGTAAATAATCCTTCCCTACGAGACGAGGAGGGGACGTGTTTCAGAGCATGCAGTGTTTGGAGTGGTCAGTGGACTCCAATTCATACCCCCCCCCAAAAAAAAAAAACAAAAAAAAAAACAGATGACTTCACTTACTTATATTACTTTCCACTCTCTCCTAATATGCTTCACTATACCCTACTACAGTCACCATCACTCTAATCTATCTGTCTATCTATCTATCTCTCTCTCTCTCAATCTATCTATGTATTTATATGTCTATCTCTCTCTCTCTCTCTCTCTCTCTCTCTCTCTCTCTCTCTCTCTCTCTCTCTCTCTCTCTCTCTCTCTCTCTCTCTCTCTCTCTCTCTCTCTCTCTCTCTCTCTCTCTCTCTACTTATTTCCCTCTGACGCTTTCATGATTATAATAATACGAATAGTTTATACTCCATTCACAGTAACTCATTTACCACTACAGTAAAGCCTTCATTATTATTCTTATTCACATCTGCACCATAATCTTATTCTGTACAACAACCCAATTATCACATCTTATACTTGTAAATCTTTCACCTACATTCGTGCTTTTTATAATAACACTATCTCTGTTATCGTAAGTTCTCTTGGGCAGTAATAATAACATCAACAACATCACCATCATCATCATCATACCAGCTACCATATATTCTCATCATCACTAAAACTCAATCATCATCAATTTAACTATAGCCTCATTAAAGCGGTCGTCTCATCATCATCTTTGGTTCTTTACTGTCAACAAGCTTCCCATAACTGACCTTGTAAAGTAGGATGGACTGCATATCATCAAGCCTCAGGGAGTTCCATACTCTGCTTATATATTCCTCTCGCACACGTAAACAGACAGGCTATCTATCGTCAAGTAATATAAAGTGGTGTTACAGACATGTTTTAAAATTGCGAAAACCAAAAAAAAAAAAAAAAAAAGTATTCCACTCCCATTGAAAAAAATAAAATAAAATACCATGTGGTAATTTCCATCATTTCTCCAGAGAACAGTCAGCACATTTATCCTTTTCTATTTCAATCAAGTTTAAGGTGGTAATTCTTTTTTGTTACGTTGGAGTGGCTTGATTCCTCCAAAGTATGCTAGGAAATAGGACCAGAATAGCAAAAGTAATGGTGTTCTCTTGCTTGGAAAAGTTTGGAGGACTCAGTTGCTCCATAAACACCAATACAAAACTTCCCCCATAATTCATGTGATTATACTCGCAAGGTGGAAGTTTGCAGGTGCCTCTGTGGTAATGCTTAGAACTGGTAAGGTTTTGTTATTGTATACAACTAATTTGCAGCACTTGACGGGTTGCTTATCTTGCACCTGCAGCCTGAGATAAGGGTTAAGATATAATGATGAGTGCTAATTTTGTGTGTAGTTAATCAAGAGTGCAGCTGTAATACGATATACCAGTTTATATATCTTTATAATCCGCCTCAGGAACAAACACACGAACGACCCATTTACATGATTATCTGTTTATTGTGGAACTGCCTAGGTCAACGAAAACACATATACACACACACACACACACACACACACACACACACAACACACAACACACACACATAAGGAGATACATGCTGCTGCCAAACATTCGTCACTCCTGATAACAATTCATCAATGCCTTGCTATCAATGAACCACCTAATGCAGTTGTATCCCCTGTGTACCACTATCACCATAATTCTCCCATCAGTATTGACTCTTTATTGAGGGGAGAGGGTATAGTTTTGGCACATTGGGGAGATGATACTTCCTCCAAACTATTCCCAGCAACAGGCCACCATTATGTATGTTAATCTGACCCTGTTTCCTGACGTACTTTGGAGGAAACAACAAGGTGCTCTGATGTACCAAAAGTATCCTGTCCCCTTTATACAACTGGCCTCTCAGCACTTTCTACTATCAGCTCCGTCTTTCTAGGAACATATATCATCCATTATCACTACTGGCCTTCCTGCCTACAGAGTCTGAGGCAATAAATCAACAATAGGTCTGCTTCTCCTTAATTCTCTTTGCCTCTTGTGACATGCAGGTGCCTCAGTGAGACTATTCTAATTTATTGGTATCACACAGGCAAAGTCCATTAAGGGGAGAGTATACTTTTGGTATATTGGAGTGTACTGATTCCTCCAAAGTATGACAGAAAACAAGACCGGAGGAACAAAAATAATGGTGACCTGTTGCTTGGAATTGTTTGGAGGAATAATTTGCTCCGGATTTACCACCAAAACTGACCTACAGAACCCGAAATATTCCATCCATATCTCTGTACTATTGTAAGCTTTCCTAGACATTAAGGAGCTACACAATAACACATTAATATTGGTCTGTCTACCTATTCCCTGTACTAATATTGTTCATATCAGTTGATGTAGAAGTTCAAGTCACAAATACTGATCTCTGTTGGCAACGTATATGACTTTAGTAAATACAAATACTACGATACCTAAGACATTATTTCATCCCACTCATTCTACTGTATAAATGGATGATGAAGAATATTATCCATAGCGATATTCAGTAGTATATATTGCCATTAATTAAGTACACGTGGTTTCTCCTTCATATATACACGGTCTTCAGAGTTACGAGTAATTGAAGGGCAGGAGAAGACCGAAGTTTTGTTGGTGACTGAACAAGTTAAAATAATGATTTGTTTTAGGAAAAATAAGAGGGATACTGATTACTCCATACTATGCCTGGACACAGAGGATCTCACTTGTACATACTTACTGGGGTTTCTGTTTTGTGGCATAGTTTGGAGGAATCAGTAGGCCTCTAATTCATGGACACAAAACCACCTCATTATTTAAGGGGATGGTATATTTTTGATAGACTGGAGCGCCATCATTCCTCCAAAGCATGTCAGGAAACAGACCCAGATGAAGAAAAGTAATGGTATCCTGATGCCTGGAATAGCTTGGAGGAATCATTTGCTCCAGATTTACCAACAGCGTCCTTCCTCCTGAGGTATGCCAACAATGGAAGCCGGAAATAAATCTATTTAAATATTTGATTATGATGAATACATACTTACATTCAAGGACTCACACGAATGGAACTGTGATATTATCTAATAAAAAGTATATTAATGCAATATTTATTATATGCCAACTCTGACCTTGTGTGTGGGAGGACATACTGTGTACACACGTATTGTTCTAAAGGGTTGATGGCTTTTTGTCATGTACATGTACTCAAGTTGTGCTCGCATTACACGTGAGGTTGCAAGCTAATATTTATATAAAGGTCGTCTTAAACCGTGTACAGTATATACATTTTGTGTATATACTTGTAATTCAGTCAGCATATGCCTCCCCAGACTTATCACTTCTTACGAGCCTAAAAATACAAAATGATAAGTATAATGATAAGATAGAGTTGGGAATAAATATAACCTATGCTAAAGTAAAGGTCGTTGTTGGCTATGATACTTCTTGGGCATATAATTAAATCGTGGCTTAACCACATACCTCACCCACTTTTTATAAGAGTATAAAGTAATCAGTAAAATAGCAATAACATGCAACATGAATTATATATCCTGTACTCACTAATGCTTATACTTACAGTCCACTAAACGATTATAACATTATGTTCACACAGTCATTATATTGAACTGTCTTCTCAAAGCAGGACCTATTTGTCAGGACGACTCATTTGACCATAGATATTAATGGTTCGGTGTTTTGTAAGCACATATATTTCTGTTTCTGATTGTTGTTTGTATAAATGTTATAGGTGATGGTAATTAATATAAGGAATGGTCTTAGTCAGTGTCCTGGGTTTTTTTTTTTACTAATGTGTGTTAACTTGTTTATTTGTAGTTTTCGTGTTCTGTTCATACCTAGGTGTAGTTTGTTGTATTGTAATATGTATTAGAGTAGACGAAGCTGATTTGTTCGACAAATCTTCAACGGTTCCATGATTCATTACATCTGGCAACCAAGTAGACGAGGTGGATAGGATCCAGGAGACTGGGCAGAAGGCCGACAGTCCCGTGGTGGACAGGACCCCGTGTCCAGGAGATCCGTTTGTGGGAGACCCCCAACTTATGGACATAGGTAATACAATTACCCTATAATTGTACTGGAGACCCCAGAGTGTTGAAACTTAATATTTACAGTGTATATATTGTACATACTCAGTGTAATTCTGTTTAAAAGTAAACTAAATACAGAAATTGGTTCGTTTTCCTCCGTCACCACTCCAGTCTCCCGTAAGAACTTGACAAATGGTGCCCAGACCCGGGATAGACTTGGTGCGTGATCGAGGGAATATCTGAAGATTATTGCGCTACGCAAGGGGAACTGTGAAATTTATCAGTGACTTTATTTGTGAATTGCAAGATGAGTGAGTATAACTTAATGAACGAATCTCTTAACTTGGGTGAACGTCTTGGCTACGAGGGAGAAGAATTGCGTGCCTTTGTAAATAATTTGTACCAGGCAGAGAGACAGAGACGGGTAGAGCATAGGCAAGACGAACAACTACAAAGGGAATTAAAAGAAAAAGAAAATGATACCCAGCTGAAATTGAAAGAAAAGGAACTGGCGATTGAACAGGCCAAGCTTGCTTTCATACAAGCACAACAGGCTCAGAGGTCTAGCGGCCATATACCAGCTCCAGATACTGGTGTACCAAAACTTAAATTACCGAAATTCGACGAAACTTGTGATGATATTGACGCTTTTTTGGAACGTTTTGAAAGACAGGCTGAAGCACACCAGTGGAAACGGGAAATTTGGGCAGTGAACCTGAGTACATTGATTACAGGAAAAGCTTTAATGGCGTATGTGTGTCTACCTAGTGACGAAGCCTCTAATTATGAGCTAGTGAAGAAAACAATCCTACAGCGGTATATGTTAACCGAAGAAGGCTACAGACTCAAGTTCCGTGATTCCTGTCCAGAGAAAGGTGAAACTGTGAACCAGTTCTCAGCACGAATACAGAGGTATTTCGATCGGTGGATAGAGATGTCTGGCATAACAAAGACTTTTGAAAATATAAAGGATTTGATGTTGAAGGAACAGTTTCTCAGGAAGTGCCATAGTGAGTTGAGGTTATTTCTCAAGGAGCGAACTCCCAAGACGCTTAAAGATATGATAGGTTTGACTGAACAATACCTAGCAGCTCATGGTGGACCCATGTGGAAACCGAACAAGCTAATGAAACAAAGATACGAGACTAATCCAGGGAAACCTGATCCAGCTACTCCACACCCTTTCCAGAAGTCGTTTCCCAAACAGGACTCTGCCACGTCGCATAGTATCCAGAAGTCATTTTCAAGACAGGAGCGTCGGTGTTTTGTGTGTGGACGTGAAGGTCATTTTGCCAAAGATTGTAGGACTTTTTTGAAGGTTCCAAGATCCACACGAGAGAAGGTAACAGAGGAGGAAACTGGTGCCTGTTTGGAGGATCCTGCTCTAGTGACTTTACCGACCGGTGAGAAGATTCCCCTTATTGTTGGCTCGGGTTCCATCGGGACAGGTTTAAGGGTAACGTACGGCTACGTTGAGGGGCAAAGAGTAGAAGTCTTACGTGACACAGGGTGCACCGGAGTGGTCATAAAAATGAAGTACGTCAAGTCTGACCAGCTGACAGGCGGTAGAAAAAGGTGCCTGTTAATCGATCGCACAGCACGGGTGTGTCCAGTTGCCAGAGTCAATATCGAGACCCCATACTACTCTGGTATTGTGGAGGCAACTTGTATGACGGATACCATCTGTGATTTAATTATTGGTAACATCCCAGGAGCCTTGCCACCTGAACATCGAGTTCCTAGAATGGTAAGGAATAACGATATCCCTGGAGAACAACTACTACAACATCCGACTCCTATGTGTGAGGAGACTGGGGGTAACTGCCCAGGAAACACCCAGGAGGACCAGGAAGTCGACCCCTTCATCAACATGGAAGTGACCTCTGCAGACTTGGGAGGAGGTGTGGTGACGAGACAACAAGCTAGAGGGAAGCTGCTTCGTCCACTGAAGGTAACTACTGCAGGTGAGGGGAATCTACAGGAGCTGTCTATCACCAAATAGGAGCAGGAGGCTGATCCGACACTTGAGGGTTTCCTGAAACACCAGAGGTCGGGATCGAGCCACCAACAACTGCGTCAAGAGGGAGACTTATGGTATAAAGTATGTATGAGAAATGGGACTGAGGTAAAACAGTTGTTAGTTCCTTATGTTCGTAGGTCGACAATCCTGAAGTTGGCCCATGAATGCTTATTAGGAGGACATTTGGGAGGTAAGAAAACTGCAGATAGGATTCTGTCTTGCTTCTATTGGCCAGGAATATCAGGGGATGTTAAAAGGTGGTGCCGCAGTTGTGATGTTTGCCAGCGAACCATACCAAAGGGTAAAGTGCCAAAGGTTCCACTAGGCAAAATGCCAATAATGAATTACCCATTCCAGAAAATAGCCATAGATTTGGTTGGACCTATTTCCCCTGCTTCATCTAAAGGTAATAGGTATATACTTACAATTGTTGATTATGCTACAAGGTGGCCTGAGGCAATAGCATTACCTGACATAACTACTGAGAGAATAGCAGATTCATTAATTGAAGTATTTTCAAGGTTAGGTTTCCCAAAAGAGATTTTGAGTGACAGAGGCTCCCAGTTCACATCGAACTTAATGAAAGAGGTATGTAGATTAATTAGTGTACGTCAGTCTTTCACAACACCTTATCACCCAATGGCCAATGGACTGAACGAAAGATTTAATGGAACTCTGAAATTAATGTTAAAGAAAATGTGTCAGGAATGTCCTAATAACTGGGATAGGTATCTGCCAGCAGCATTGTTTGCATACAGGGAAGCTCCTCAAGCAAGTACTGGCTTTGCACCTTTTGAATTGCTTTACGGCCGCACAGTGAAAGGCCCACTTAGCTTGCTCAAAGATGTGTGGACTGGTAAAGGTGACAAGGGAGATGTGTACAACACCTACCAGTACGTAGTTGATTTGAGAAACAAGCTAGAGGAAACTTGTAAACTTGTTCAGGACAATCTAAGTAAAGCTAGTAAGGTGTACAAGCATCATTATGACAAGAGGGCAAAACAACGCTTTATGAATGTAGGAGATAAAGTTCTGCTCCTGTTACCAACAGATAACAACAAGCTATTGCTAAGCTGGAAAGGACCTTTTGAGATTGTTGAAGTAATGAATGATTATGATTACAGAATTATGTTGGGGAGTGGTGAAACAAAGGTTTTCCATGCTAATCTACTGAAGCTTTATGAGGAGAGAGTGGATGTAGTGGCTGTGTCGGTAATTCCTTGTGAAGAAGAAGACAATCAACTGCTGCAGGTACCTGAGGTAAAAGGCATGGAAACATTTCAAGATGTAAGTATCAACCCTGAGTTGTCGCCTGAGAAACAGGGTGAGTTAAGAAGGATCATAAGAGAATATTCTGACATATTCACAGACAGACCTGGAGTAACTAATTTAGCTGAACATGTGATTGAGTTGACTGAGAATAGACCAGTCCGAGAGAAACCGTATCCATTGCCTTTTGCCACAAGTAGAGCAGTGGAGGATGAAATTCAGAGTATGCTGAGTCTTGGAATAATTGAAAGGTCAAACTCTGATTTCTGTGCTCCTGTGGTATTGGTGAAGAAACCTGATGGTTCTTTTAGATTCTGTGTAAACTATAAGAAGTTAAATCAGAACACCAAATTTGATAATGAACCCATGCCTAACCCAGAGGAGATTTTAACTAAATTAACAGGTAAAAAGTACTATTCAAAAATTGATTTTACCAGAGGATTTTGGCAGATTCCCATGGCTGAATCATGTAAAACCTTTACTGCTTTTTCCACAGTTAGCGGTTGCTACCATTTCACTAAGATGCCTTTTGGCTTGGTGAATTCCCCAGCCACCTTTAATCGAATGATGCGAAGGCTTTTGTTAGGAATAAATGATGTTGATAGTTATGTAGACGATGTACTAGGACATAATGTATCGTGGAGTGATCATCTAATATTACTGAAAACAATGTTTGATAGAATACGAAAGGCAGGGTTGACTATAAGGCCTACTAAATGTTTGCTGGGATATTCCTCTGTGACCTTTTTGGGTCATAAGGTAGGACCGGACAAGGTCACCCCACAGGACTGTACAATAAAGAGAATCCTTGACACTCCTCCCCCTAACACTAAAAAGCAGTTGAGATCTTTCCTTGGGTTGACTGGATGGTATCAAAGGTTTATACCACAGTATTCCCTAATAACTACACCCCTGACTGATTTGCTGAGGAAAGACCAACCAAGTAAACTGATATGGGAAGAAAAGCATAAAGTTGCTTTCCAAAAGTTAAAAGAAAGCCTTACTTCAGAGCCTGTGTTAAGATCCCCTGATTTTAATCTTCCCTTTATTGTACAGACTGATGCCTCGGAGTATGCTATTGGTGCTGCCCTATTGCAAGAGTTTGAAGATGGGACACTACCCATTACATTTGCCAGCAGGAAGCTACAGCCTCGGGAGACCCGATATTCAGTTGTTGAAAAGGAGTGTTTGGCCATAGTCTATGCAATCAAGAAATTTGACCGTTATCTGTATGGTAAAAAGTTTGAATTATGTACCGATCATTCTTCCCTTGCATATTTAATGAAGAAAAAGCCAGAGAACGCAAGATTACTAAGATGGGCATTGTTTCTGCAAAATTATACGTTCACTATTAAGGCCATAAAAGGAAAGGACAACGTTTTATCGGATTTCCTGAGTCGCCTGTGACATTCTGCTTGTCCCACATGTCATGTGTGCCCTTAGTGGGGGGGTATTGTCAGGACGACTCATTTGACCATAGATATTAATGGTTCGGTGTTTTGTAAGCACATATATTTCTGTTTCTGATTGTTGTTTGTATAAATGTTATAGGTGATGGTAATTAATATAAGGAATGGTCTTAGTCAGTGTCCTGGGTTTTTTTTTTTACTAATGTGTGTTAACTTGTTTATTTGTAGTTTTCGTGTTCTGTTCATACCTAGGTGTAGTTTGTTGTATTGTAATATGTATTAGAGTAGACGAAGCTGATTTGTTCGACAAATCTTCAACGGTTCCATGATTCATTACATCTGGCAACCAAGTAGACGAGGTGGATAGGATCCAGGAGACTGGGCAGAAGGCCGACAGTCCCGTGGTGGACAGGACCCCGTGTCCAGGAGATCCGTTTGTGGGAGACCCCCAACTTATGGACATAGGTAATACAATTACCCTATAATTGTACTGGAGACCCCAGAGTGTTGAAACTTAATATTTACAGTGTATATATTGTACATACTCAGTGTAATTCTGTTTAAAAGTAAACTAAATACAGAAATTGGTTCGTTTTCCTCCGTCACCACTCCAGTCTCCCGTAAGAACTTGACACTATTGTAGTTCGATATTAGACACCATAGACACCATAATTTGACAAGGGTTTGGTGGCTAGGAGTATTAGACCTAATTTATTGAAATTCCCTAAAATATAAAATTAATATTTTCCAATATCATGAATGCATATTTTGGTTACCATTTGACAATAAGTGTTTCCAGTCAACTTAATGTAATGTTGGTGATAGGTAAGTGATCCTTTAGACAAGCCATCCCATCCTCGATTTCTCTTTATTCCATTTAGTCAAACTTGAATAATGTCTACAAAATACACACTATAATGGAATTATTATGATATGGAACAAATCTAATAACATACGGATTTACAATTCTCACTTTAGCAATATATATCACAGTGTCATTCTAATACAATACACCATTATAGTCGATACCTTTGTAAATAAAAAAAAAAAAAAAACTACACAAGACCAACCTTACAAAATAATCACAGGAACACAAGTCTGATCCGAATCACATACTCTTATGATGGTTGAGCCAATGTCTCTTTATAAATTTACACCCACGACCCAGAAGAAATAGTAATATATATATATATATACAGTATGGGTATCCCTTTGAGACAGACACTGCATGGACATGATGACAACCACGTCCTCAAGTTGTCCATATATAAACACATGCAGTCTGTCACACACGGGCCAGTCGACACGTCCACTGTTTTAGTCTGGCATACGTGATGACTTGTCTGCAGTATACCAGTTCTCATCTATACCCTGCCCTCTCTCTCTTTCTCTCTCTCTCTCTCTCTCTCTCTCTCAGCTGTTGTTCCTTCACCCACACACACACACACACACTCCCCCTCCCCCCCCCTCTCTCTCTCTCCCTTGTTGTTGTTCCCTCACACACACACACTCTCCAACACCTGCCTCTTGTCCTTCCTGCCCCACTGCCCCACAATCCTATATCTCCCTCTCCTCCCTCTCCTCCCTCTCCTCCTCCTCCTCTTCCTCCTCCTCTTCCTCCCCCTCCACCCCCTCCTCCTCTTCCTCCCCCTCCTCCCCCTCCTCTTCCTCCTCCACCCCTCCTCCTCTTACCCCTCCTTCTCTTCCTCCTTACCAGTTATTGCCTTTGTATCCTGTGTTTTGCCTCTCCTTGTTTATTGCCTTGTTCTTTCCTCTTTCTTTTTCCTCCTACCTCTGTCCTTGTCTGACCCTTGCAACGTAACTCTAACTCTACCTCTACCTCTACCTCTACCTCTACCTCTACCTCTACACCTCTACTTCTACCTCTACACCTCTACCTCTACACCTCTCTCTCTCTCTCTCTCTCTCTCTCTCTCTCTCTCTCTCTCTCTCTCTCTCTCTCTCTCTCTCTCTCTCTCTCTCTCTCTCTCTCTCTCTCTCTCTCTCTCTCTGTCTTGCAATATTCGTCCACCTCTTCTGCTACATCCCTGCCTCCCTGTTTTATTCCCCCCCCCCACCCTTCCCCCCAACCCTCCTCTTCATCCCTTCCTACTTTATGTTCCCCCTCTCCCCATTCATCGCAATTTGTACCCACTGCATACCTTTCTACATTCCACCTTCCATCGCCCCTTCCCATTCTCCCTTTTATCATACATTTCTTTCGGTCGTTCAGTTCCTTCAACTTTTCGTCCCTACCTTCTTCATTCCCTTTATTTTATTTTATTTTCTCCATTTATCTTTTTCCTACTTCATGATTACACCTTCCCTTTATTATTTAAGCAATAAAACATAAAACAACTATCATCAGATCAAAAGTCATTGGTATAAGGGTATATTGATGATGCACAAACACAATCTGCATTCCCCACCATCCCCCTTCCTTCCCTTTAATCCCTCCCTTCTATCTTCTCACTCCCTGCCTTATCACATTACCCTCCACGCCTCCTCCTCTCTCCATCATACTGTCAACCCACTCCGTCACCGTCACACTCTCCAGCCTCTTCCTTCACAACTAGGTAGATCACTCCCTTCCTTATTCCTCTCTCCATATTACACATCCTGTTTCCTTTTTTTTTAATCTCTTTTTTCCCCTCTCTTCAACTTTCTGCATCCTTTTTAATCTTCCCCTTTTCTCCCTCTCTCTCTTTTTCTCTTAATGTCTTCCACTTCCATTCTTTCCTTCTCCCATGCCTGCCGCTCTTGTACAGCCATGGCTGATAGTGGTGGACCAGGGACCAAGGAGTGTTGGAGAGCAACTGTACAGAGTTCGAAAAAGTGAGCCTTTGAAACCTCTCAACGTTGAAAATAGTTTGGAAAATTCACTTGTTCGAACTCTGTTTAGTTGCTCTCCAACACTTCTTGGACCCTGATCCACCACTATCAGCCATGGCTGTACTCTCTCTCTATCTTCCCTTCATCTCTCGTCTCTTTTCCTTCTTACTTCTCCCTTCTTCGTCCTTCACTTTAACCTTCCTTCTTTCTGCCCCATTCATCATTCATTCCATCTCTGTCTACTCACCTTCTCATCCACTCTTTATCTCTCCCTCAAATCATTTAAACCACACGTCCTCCCCATCTACTTGTTCTTCCCTCTTTCCTTGTGTGCACCCTTCACATCCACTTCTATTCTCTCTCCTCCCGTTCATTTCATCTCCTCTCCTATTCCCTATTTACACTCCCCAGGCAGAACAATGTCATTTTCTTTAAACATGCTCCTCTCGCTCTTTCACCAATTACATGCATATGCACATACAGGGATAACAGGATAATAATACCGAACAAGGTAACGGCCTGGATAATTACTGTCATTTCTCCCGTCTTAACTGTGTTGTAATATTTCCCAGCGGTTGGTTCCCTTCCCTGTACAGTGGTGATTTTGTCAGCCTTCCTGTCAGTTTGGGTGCTGCCGGAGGGACGGAGTGTTTGTTGGGTTGAAGTAGAGGAGGGTGTAGTGTGATGGGTCGGGTTGGGTTGGGTTGGGAATGGCGAGGTGGGTTAGGACGGAGTGTTGGGTTGCAGTGAGTTGAGGTGTGGTGTGAAGGGTTGAGAATAGCGAGTTGAGTTAGGAGGGAGAGGTGGGTTGCAGTGGGTTGAGTTGAGTTTAAGTGTGGAATGATGGGTCGGGCTGGGTTGGGTTGGGTTGGGAGGCAAGGGTGGCGTTATGCATAGTGAGCTTTTTATAGGAATAGCAAGGTGGGATAAGAGGGAGTTGGGTTGGGGACGAGAAGAGATTAGCGGATTAGGTTGGGGAAGTGGAGAGAAACAGACTGGAGCACTAGAGGGAAGAAAGAAAGCAAAGAGGAAAGATAGAAAACACGAAAGAATTAGAAGGGAAAAGAGGAACAGTTGAAGAAATGAGAAGGGAGTGGTTAGGGTCCGAAAGGGAGCAAAAAAATAAATAAAATAAAAATAAATAGATAAATAAATAAAATAAAGTGTGAGAAAAGTGAAGAAATGGGAGAGAATTTTATGGGATTTCTTATCTCCTCGCTTACTATTGCAAACACGACTGCATGCATGGTTCCATATACAGGCTACTCTGGCTGAGGTTGGCTTCGAATGCAAATATACACAAATATTCAACAATTCGGTGTAAACATCTTTGCCGTACAGTTACAATCCTCGTGTACACTCGTGATACGTAATCCCTGACCAGAGACGAACGGCACACACACACACACACACACACACACACACACACACACACACACCCTGCATTCGAACTCAGCCCCTATAGGTGTACTGAGTGGGGAAATGAGCAATACCAGGCGATTCGAAACTTTCTGCTCCTCACACTCTGGTCAGAAATTATGTATCACGAGTGTATCCTATTCAACGGTCTTGTATTGTGTACGATTTTGATCCGTTTGAGGGTTCGAATCTTGCTTTCTTTATCAATGGACTACACTCAGGCATTATCAAGTTATTTATACCCACAACACACAAGATTTTTCTAACGTATATTTAACTAGTGAACTAAACCTGCTTCGTGGACCCAGTAGTAGGCTAAAGGTTCCGTACGTTTCCTCAGATGAAGACCACACCTTAATTAGCATAGTTCATATAATTTTCATCCTGGAATGCACCTGGTCCACCGTAGCAAAAAAAAAAAAAAAAAAAAAAAAAAAAAAAAAATTGGATACCGACATTCATTTATGACAAAAAAAAAAAAAAAAAAAAAAAAAAAAAAAGTTATTATATTATCCTCAGTAATCTCAAGCTTCATGATACCTGCTTGGCCAGATAACATCAGAGACGAGGAAGCGAGAAAATTTAAACTACTCCACTAATTAAACATTCTTGACTCAGTAGGCGACCCAAACTCCTAGAGGAAGAAGACAGTATTGATATAGATCTTAATTGTGTTCATAATAATCTCACATAACAAACAACACCTCGCAATAAAAAAAAAAATAAATAAAAAAAAAAATAAAAAAAAAAAAAAAAAAGTGAGTGAGTACAACAACAATCTCTTTCCAGTCAAGTGCATTCGTTGTACAGTCGTGGTCAATAGTCAGTCCTGCAACACCTTCCAATGAGATGGCTTCGAAAATTGATCCGAAACTTTATATAGCTGTTAAGTCTCTGCAATATTGGTTCATAAGATTCACTCTACTAATGGTTCGCTTTTATTCTCCAGGTTGCTTGCAGGACTTTTTTTGAGCATGTCTGTACACTTTCTCGGCATACATGGGTTGTATATACAGCCTGTTTGAGGAACTAACTATTTGCTTGTGTATAATTTGTATCTATCTCTCTATTTCTATATCTATATTTATGTCTATCTATATCTCTATCTACATCTATCTCTCTATATATATCTATTTTTATCTCTATCTATATATCTCTATCTCTATCTTTATCTATATCTATATATATCTTTCCAAAGATATCTCTTTCTATCTATATCTATATCTCTATCTCTCTATCTCTATCACTCTCTATATATCTCCATCTCTCCCTTTTCTTTGGTGTAGTGGTGTAGTGAGTAGCAAAGGAGGTGCCGCTCTGCTCACCACAATACCACCTCTCCACCTTTTGTCGTCTGAGTAAACATTGCTTTATAAGGAGCGCGATTGTCGAGTGGTGAGACGACGACGAAGACGACAACACACACACACACACCGGGATGCCATGGGGGCAAAGCTTCGATCCCTCCCGTCCCCTCAGCTGTTATCAGGACTCTATCAGCGGTGGAACAAAAATGGTCGACGAAGAATGTGATTAAAACTTGGGTGTGACTGAGAGGAGGAGGAAAAGAATGCCAGTGTCTCCTTTTATCGTCCCACTTCCACCACCACCACCAGTAACTTGTATATAAGGGGGAATTTAATGATGAGAATGGATGTTGGACGGATGAAGTAGAGCCGCAGACAAAGGGGCATTGAATACACACATCCTTCCTGTAACGTGTGTAATGAATAAGATATCTTGGAGGAGTTTTGGCGATGCATAAAGCCATGTTGACTGTACATATGTTTAAGTTAAATAACACACATCTTTTCCCACGTTCAGTCAGACATGCCTAATAAAACTAACCACGAGTCATTGTAGAAGACGTGGCAAGTCGAAGCTTTCAATCAGAGGCCTTAGTAACATAATGAGACTCTATTGCAAGTTGTTGGACCTCATGATATTCTGACAAGTGATGGGAAGTGACTGTACCTGCTGTTGGAAGCCTAGACATATTCCTTTACATACAAGAGTTTTGTGTATAGTTGCTGTCTAAAGATTTGTCCTTTTCCTGGTATAGGATGTGAACTTTGATGGTTTTGAATGAGACGTGATAAGTGAATAATTGAATTGATAGATAAATACAGAAAATAAATAGCTAAATAAATAATTAAAATAATGATAAAAGAAATTCTAAAAAAAGGAAGAAAAATACCGGATTCCAAAGTCAGGAATACTTTCTTTCTGATCACGTTCCTATACGAGGACCCCAAGGAGCAACACAACGTCTAATGAATAATAAAATACCAACAATTAATTAACAAACCATAGTGTACAGATGGGTGTTTATAATGCATGAATGAATATATAATTATGTTTACGTGTGTGTGTGTGTGTCTGAGTGTGTGTGTGTCTATGTGTGCGTGTTGCTATGTGGGTATGTGTGCGCATATGTTTGTTTATTTGTATGTTTGCTTCTGGTCAGTGGTGTCGTGAGGTATTTTAACCATAGAGTGGCGAGTAAAATTATACAGAACCTGTTATTACATATTCCTTAAGTGGCATGAAGACTCTCAAAGCAAGGGGGAGGAGGGATGGGGATCGGGGAGGTTGGAGGTTGGGAGAGGGGAGGGGGACATCTTTGTTATCTCTTCCTTTACCTTATCTATCCTATCCTATCCTAATCTAACCTAACCTAACCTAACCTAACCTAACCCAAGTGGCTCGGACATTCTCAAAGCAAAGTGTGGGTGGGTGGGGGTGATGGGGGTGGGTGGGAAGGGGTACATTGTTGTTAGCCTCTCCTTCACCTCACCTCAAGTTTACTGCATGCAGGCTATTGATATTCACGTCACAGCCTTCGTTCACAGCCCGTACATGACACAGCACCTCGCACTCCTTCACCTCTCCTCTCCCACGGCCAAGCTGAAAAGATACGTATATAGAGTGTTATATAAGCCTGCTTATCCCCTGAAGAGTCTTGCATGACGCCAGGCTGGAGGAGGCCAAACAGTCACTTATATCACCGAGGTTAACAAGGAGTGGTTGGTTGGTTGGTTCTCGTGGGATCCATGCTACCTGCTTGTCAGACCTTGTGTACAGACCACGGATAAAGTCCTGTGTACATACCAGTCACCCTGTCGTGTTAAGAGGGATGTTTGCTCTCTTGGTGATAAAATAGAGGGATAGGTTCCTCCAAATTACATCAGTAGACGAGATAGTTCCCTGTTTTGTAGTATGCCTTGGAGGAAATAGTAATCCTGAAATATATTAACCAATGATGATCCTCATAATCGCGATTTTTTTTTTTTTTTTTTTTTTTTTAGTATTTAGGTAAGTATGAACATTATGTTGTGTATAATTATGTACGACATTACTAATACAAATCCACAATCCCCTTTAAGGATGGTATACACTTGATAGAATAAATTTAATTCCGTTTATTATTTAAGAAACTGAAGATCAGCACGAGAGAAAACACTTATGACCGTGACTGTTCAACGAGGAGGGTAAAACTTATGAGAAGAGAGGTGGGTACAATTGCCTTCAGGGATACATACATACATACATACAAGTAGTCATTCTTACCTCACCTCCTTTACAGTACTGCCTTCCGTCCAGTGAACAATAATACTCTTTTTTATGTACAGTACATTACGATGGTCAGTGTTGATTCTCTTTACGGTGTAGCCAATCTCTCATAGCCTTCAGCTGTTATGAATCTTCGTGAATTATCCCCAACAAGCTGTCTAATTTGTCTTCAAATCACAAAGAGATTAATGCATACCGATAAAGCTACAAACAAGACGGGGAAGTGGTGGCCATTACTCGTAATCTGAAAGCGGGGAGGTGGTGGCCGTAACTCATAACTCGTAATATGAGTTTTGAGAAAATATTATACTCTTAAGACCCATGCAATTTAATTTCAGGTGCTAATGGTAGGACTATTAAACCTCATAATGGTAGGACTATCAAACCTCATAAAGCACTCTTGCCGCTACAGTCGAATCAAAACTTCAAAGAAAAGTTCCTTACACCCTCGTATTAATTTATGATGCTTACAGAGTTCCAACACATCAATGTACAGTTGGACACATGAATGGGTGGTACAGCCCAAGTGAAAGGTGGTCCATTTCTCCCAATATCAAGTTCCTTAGTGCCAAATAGGAGACATCAGGGGCAGAAGTTAATATTAAGGATGGTAATAAAAAGCAAGTATACCTGATAATAGACACTGATTACTCAAATGGGACAAGTATCTTTCACCTGCCAGGCTGTACCACCCATTCATGTGTCCGAGTGTACAAAGATTCAGGCCCTCTCTACTTCAAGGGCATTAAAAGTTTATTCTTCATATTAATATCTCATCAGTAACAATAGAGTTTTGGAAGGCAAATTTCAGTGAAGTTTTGGTTTGGGCTGTAACATGACACTTCCAGTCTTACTTCAGGATTTACCACCACACTTACTTCTTGTTCTCTCTGGGGTTGGGGGCTAATTGTGATGAAGTGACGGGTGTGAGTGCGTGTGTGTATGAGAGAGTGTGTGTGTGTAGAGTGTGTAGAGTGTGTAGAGTGTGTGTGTGTGTGTGTGTGTGTGTGTGTGTGTGTGTGTGTGTGTGTGTGTGTGTGTGCGTGTGTGTGTGTGTGCGTGTGTGTGTGTGTGTGTGCGAGTGTGTGTGTGTGTGTGTGTGTGTGTGTGTGTGTGTGTATGTGTGTGTGTGTGTGTGTGTAGGTTGGTGACGACAGGAGCCATCGGTAACAGAATTTTTTGTGAATGACTCCTGTGTCTGCAGTGCCGGAATAAACTGTACATACTGTATTTTTCTTTACATTTAATGCACAAATCTATCATAACCTCCTTATACCCCATTATTTCTAACCGGGCTAAAATGTACCAGCACAACTATAAAATATTCTTGTCTCTGTCGGTCAACGTAAGCCTGAAAAAAAAAAAAAAAAAAAAACTCCCCACAAACTTGCACAGAATATAACACTTTAGTAAAATGGAATCAAAATCTATAAAATTCTCACCAAGACTAGTAGAAAGAGGACAATACTGTATACTGTGTCTGGCATGTACTAGAGTGAGAGAGTCTTTCACTGTACAATAATATAACTGCTGCCTTAAATGGTTAGAGACTAATTTGTCGTAGTAAAAAAAGGGAGGAATTTATGCAACATCTGGGGAGGTGGGTTTGTTTGACCTGGTAGCCACAATATTTATGACCCTGCGAGGCATTCTATCCCAGGTAAGTTTCTATTATGGGCGGCATTTATGTATCGAGTTAGTAAAGGGCTACTGATTCCTCCAAACGGGGCCACAAAACAGAAGAGAATACACTTAGTAACACCAAGTTTTTTCTGTTCTCAGGCATAGGTTGGAGTATTCAGTATCCCATCTACATGTCCACTCAAAATAAATGATACCCTGAAGCGAGTTAGTTGTCTCTATTCTCTGAACTTCAGAATGTAAAGTATAATATCATTAGAATGCCACGTAATTTATAACTCTGGGAATTACAGGCACTGTATCTATGTAATTGATATGACTCTGAGGCGCGATATATTTAAATAAAGCCTGGGGATTTTAGATATTTCATTATGTCACAAAACAGACTCCTTAATTAACTGGAGGGATTATATATCACCAAGAATGTATCATGACATGCAGGTGGTACTGAACTATAAAACTCCAGAACCAGAACACCTGCAGTCAGAAGTAATCAAACCCACACGGGTACACGAAATATTTTGGAATAATTATATTTCTTCTAGCAGTGTGGGTGTTATTGCTTCCATTCATGATCACGTCAGTATGATATTTCACACACCTACAATCATGTTAAGGAATCAATGGAAAGTACAGCTGAAGGGAGTATGAACAAAGACTATATAATTTTATGCTATCTGAAAAATTAAGTCTGCTCATCCAATTTGATATTTTATTATTTTGATGTGACTATGTACTGTAGGCATATGAATCCTAACAAAAATAGTAGAGAATATAGATAAAAGATTTCCAAAAACATACCTAAGCAATGAATGATTAACAAAAATGAAAAAGTAAAAACGTAAAAAATGAATTAAAATATAAATAAATTATATATATGAATAAAACTCGCTTGGTTCCAAAATGAATAGGAGTGGCATGTTTTCTTTTCTGTACCCTCCTTGATTTATATGCAAATGCAAAGACAAATAGCAGCATGACCACCTGTGGGCCTCGGTGGGATCCAAACTACTAACCCTGTTGGTGGCAGAAACGAGGCACTAGACTCACTGCAGGTGGGATATGTCTCGTGGGGGGAAATTAATAATGTTTGGGTTTAACTAGACTCTATTATATTTTACCTGGCGAAAATGCATCGACCCTCTTCTTTCAAGTAATATGGTCGTATATACATACCACGAGAAATTCCATATTTTCTATGTGTTGCAGACAAGTACCAGGTACATATGTACAGTCACAATCATATATTCACCAACACTTTCCTTACATCGTAGTAAATAACGACACGTGCATGATTTTGCAGCACCTCATAATAATAATAAATGAGGTGGTTGAGTTGACGTAAGATTTTGTAAGATTACATTTTGATTTGAAACTGATTTACTTGTACGATGGAAGGAACTGCTGCTGTGACGTACTAACTGGTGAGGTCTTGAGTCGGACTCTTGACATGAAGGGAATCAATACATCCCTCTGGTGGACGGAAAGGAAATCTATAATCACTGGAATTGCATCATCGGGTAAAATACGGCTCTCAGTTTCGGATTTCGTAATAGTGGACCATTTTTTTGTTACGGTACTATTCTAGTTTCTTTTTGTTTTGTTTTTTCGAGTGTATGGTAGGATCATTATCTCATCTTAGCGGGCTTATCTCATCGTGAATCAAATGAGGGGCTGTTATTTATTCATGGAGTGGACGACAGCTCCGATAATAAAGGTGTGTAAAGGTGTGTAATCAACTAATCATCCCTCTGGCACCGTCAATTGTCCTGCATACACACGTCCATCTCTTTCTCTTTCTATTTTCCTTTTCCTCCTCCTTCTCCTTCTCCTCCTCCTTTTCCTCCTTATTCTCTTCCTTCTTCTCCTCTTCCTTCTTCTCCTCTTCCTTTTTCTTCTCCTCCTTTTTCTTCTCCTCCTCCTCCTCCTTCTTCTTCTCCTCCTCCTTCTTCTCCTCTTTCTCCTCTTTCTCCTCTTTCTCCTCCTCTTTCTCCTCCTCCTTCTCCTTCTCCTTTTCTCCTCCTCCTCCTCCTCCTCCTCTTGTTTATGAAATCCAAATCAAATCACACTGGATATTTACACAACTCGGTACTTACCTGCCAATCATAATTGTACACTGGAATATACGAATAAAACGTGTATCTTATTAATTATAGGCGCAGTACTTAGAAAGGAATCAGTGCATTTTCGCCAAGACGCATAACACACACCACAGGAAGAAGAACAGTCAGTAGAAGGGTTCAGTCAGTCGAAGGGTTCAGTCAGGCACGAGAACGGCCAACTGAGTACACCACAGTACAGCCGGAAGCAGAAATTCGTGTCCATCTCATGTATGTACTTAATATTGCTAATGTGACCAGATAGTTGCATTCTGAATCAGTTTCTACTCCAACAACATAGGTAATTTACCATATGAGAACTATATCTGTCATCCCTGCATTAAATTGTATTACAACATCACTATAGCTAATATATACACGCAGCTGGAAATGAAGCGAACTTAAGCTACCGACTGTACATAAATTACCTCCGATCAGAGACAACATCCGAGAATCTGTAACAACTCCACGGAGGATACTGGAATGTTAACAAGTGGTTCAAGGTTGACATCAAGATAGTTAGGTTGACCACGGTCCAACCAACGAAAAATAAATCAGCTGGAGGGTTGAAGTGTATCGCTGACCACGTCTCTTTTTTATCACCACAAAATAAACACATCAGACTTCGATAGCTAGATGGAGTTATAAGGTAGTGTGTTCCTCTCCCACGTCCCCCCCCCCATCCCCTATACTCTGGCAGTGTGTTTCTCTCCCACGTCCTCCCCCCCTCCCTCCCCTCCCCCCTGAGCTGGTGTAAATATATAACTATTTTTTTCCCCATTACATAATTGAAAAAAAAGAATGTGACTTGTTGAATCAGTGGTGACAACGTAGCATCATAACAGGTCGATCAAACGAGACGAATCAATCTTAATTAAGGTGTTAATTCTTTTTTGGTACATTGGATCGAGTGCCTTAATTCCTCCAAAGTATGCTAGGAAACAGCAGGACCAGACGTGCAAAAATAATGGTGTTCTGTTGCTTGGAATAGTTTGGTGGATTCAGGTACTCCAGATTTACCAACACAAGACTAACTTCATCTATACATAAGGTACATCTATACATATAAACATCTATACATCTATATATACCATTTCAGGACTTATGTATAGATGAAAGGGTTAATTAAGTATTCAATGAACGTAAGCAGCAACCAGTACTGACATAACATGAAAGGAAAGATGTTATAGTCAGTGTTTTGTTCCTGATTGGATGGAATGGTGGAAGTATTTCGTCTACAGCTGCTACATGCCTCGTCCACTTCACCGATTCTATACATCATAGTTAACATATCTCCATGATCTTATTTGTTACACGTCAACACAAGTCATTCATACCAACACTCTTCAAGTCTGTAAGTGTAAGAATGTTGATGGTGTTGGTGTGTCGTCAGTCATGGATGAACAGAGGATGAGACAAGTGGCTCATCTGTTGAAATATTCTAGAGTTCACTGAGATTATTGTTGTTATTATAATTATGCTGCTACAGATGCGTTGTTTATTCATTTTTGTTTGTTTGTTTATTGACCTGTCATCTATCCCCCTCTTATATACATTATTAATTTACTCTATGATCAATAATAACTTTGGGATATAGTGTATCTGCGAGATGGCTGACCTATCATTAATTTTACCATCATGCTTAGCAATTTTCAACAAGAATAATATAATACTTAGTAAGAGTTCTACAGAAAGTTATGGCTACCAGCATAATCCCAGCATAATCCCAACTATGCTACAAAACAGAGCCCAAACTCATAGGTAAAAGTATGAAGGATGAATCGATAACCCTTTAATTTTCCGATAAGAGACGAGCTCCTTAAAGGCATTATGATGGCAGGCAGACAGGTAGGCAGGTAGGTCGGTAGGCACGTAGGCTAGCCATGATGTGAAGGTCGAGTAGAGAGAGCAGCTGCCAACACATAATTAATTTAAGGTTTGGTAGTTAGGCTGAGTGTAGGTCTCACCGCATGAAGCAACTGGTGCAACTTCTTTTGCAACTGGATCTGGTTTGAGGCAATTGAAGGCGCCAGTTGTCGGCCAGTGGACCGTGGGAACCGAAAATGAGTGTCGGGTGTTGATAAGGGATTGTGGGTAAAGTTAATGAGTGTTGGGTATTGATAAGGGAGTGTGGATAACGTTAATAAGTGCGTCATTCAATGAGAAGGTTAGGCATTGTTATTGTGTCTGCATGTGTAGCTCTTAATTGGGAGTTCGTCTACCCAATGTGCTCTTAGTGTGAAGGATATATTGTATTGTAGGTATTGCACAGGGGGAACAGTTGAGTAATATAACTCTTGGTATGATGTATATGTATCTTTTATTTTCTATTAGTTTTGACAATATAATAATAATCATTAAACACTCGACAACCCAATAAATGTGATCAAAGGTTTCTGATTTCTCATAAATACAATGATATTGTTCATAATTGATAAAAGAAAGGGATGAAGGAAGACAACGCTACTGCTAGGCCACAAAGATCTTATATCACAAGACAAGGAGACAGAGAGATGGGACAGAAAGCACGACAGAGAAAGAAGGATTAGCTGAAGAGGATAGGGATCATCTCGGCCATTGATCATGACCCTGACCAATAGAGTCAGCAAGTATCATCCATGGTCCAACACTGTCTGGGAAGATGTAGATAGACAGAGGCCAGTTGGTTGGGCGTGGTCAGTAAATGGTGAGTAAAAAAAAGTGGTTGATGGAGGCTGGTGCATCGAGAGGACGTCTAACCATAGTTTTATTGGGTTTTCATGGCCCTTCTTTTCTGTTTTAATTAAGGGAGAGTGTGTACGACCGACCACCAAGAGTAGAAGCCTTGTCGCCTTTTCTGCCAAGTCATGAACCACATAATGATCCTACAGGCTTCACAGGCTCCTATGTACACTGTAGCATCAGAGAAGGTCATCTATCTATATATGTACCGGCTGGAGTTTGTAGTTCTACATTGTTATATTATTATCATTATTATTAATTTTTTTATCATTTTATAATTTTGAATGTTGAGGGAGTTTCTTTAAAAGCATAATGTAGCTTCTAGGCATCAACACCCTAAAATTTGCAGAATGTATTGCATGATGCCAATATCATTATCTGATCCCCAATTTTAAAATATTAAGTGTTTAGTTATAGATAATTATACTACAGCACATAATTTCTTGACACACTTTATGCATGTACGCTGGTTGCATGGAAGGGAAGCTAAGAGGATCCCACGCTATTGGCTGTAAACTGGAGGGACACTGGTCACTCCAAACTGAAGCACTAAGAGGGTTTATTTCATGACGACACTGTTTGTAGGACTTATTAGGAGAACAGATAATTTATATATATTTCCTGTTGTAATTTGGAAGAATCAGCAACACTCCAATTCACTAACAACACAGTAAGGAGGCTGAAGATAACACCACTGTCTGTCTATAAGAAGATCTGGTCCACACACACACACACACACACACACACACACACATACACATACACTCACACACACACACTCATACAGCACACACACACACTCATTCAACAAACACACACACACACACATACACATACACACACACACACACACACACACACACACACACACACATACACACTCATACAGCACACACACACACTCATACAACACACACACAAACACACACATACACTCACTCGCTCACTCACACTCATACAACACACACACAAACACACACATACACTCACTCGCTCACTCACACTCACACTCATACAACACACACACACACACACACAAGCAAAAACCAGCAGGGTGTGGTTTGGTTCCCATGGTAGGGTGTGGCTAGCTAGGGTGTGTAGGCTACTAGACCATAATATAATTAGAGTCTTCTTTGGCCTGATAACTTCAAGATATACAATAAGGAGTTTAGGGGAGTTAAAAGTTTAAGGTGTAAAGTTTAGGGGAATTTAAAATTATATTGTGTAAAGTCTAGAGGATTTAAAAGTTTATCGTGTAAAGTTTAGGGGATTTAAAAGTTTATTGTGTTACTAAAGTTTAGGGGATTTAAATGTTTATTGTGTACAGTTTAGGGATTTAAAAGTTTAAGGTGTAAAGTTTAGGGGATTTAAAAGTTTATCGTGTAAAGTTTAGGGGATTTAAAAGTTTATCGTGTAAAGTTTAGGGGATTTAAAAGTTTATCGTGTAAAGTTTAGGGGATTTAAAAGTTTATTGTGTAAAGTTTAGGAGATTTAAAAGTTTATTGTGTAAAGTTTAGGGGATTTAAAGAATGGTTAGAAAATGTTAGAGGATCCTACACGTTAAAAGTCGATACACAGATGGATTCTAATTCTACTACTTTTGTCTCTGATACTGCAGTGTTTAAGGGGGTGCGGGGGTAGGGGGACAGGCCTGGGGTTGGTAGAAAGCCTGTCCCCTATTCATGCACCCTCCAAAAAAAACCCGTACCCCTAAAAAATCCCCTCACCCCCCTAAACTCCCCCAAGACTGTCCCCTTACTCCCGCACCCCGCAAAATCCCCCGCACCTCCCTAACCCCCTCCCAAGTCTGCCCCCTATTCCCGCACCCCGTTAAGATAAAATATATATATATATATATATATATATAAGTTTATAAGGTGCCGTTGTAAAGTCAATATTTCCCATTAAAGTACAGACGTACGATGTATCAGTAATTATCGCGGTGAAGATTTTACAAAATACATCTAACTCGGCCAACACTGTTCCCCTGTTAAATCCGCTGGCGATCATATATGGCGATTTAATATGGAAGTTGGCGAACGGAGTGTTGGCCGAGTTAGATGTATTTTGTAAAATCTTCCCCGTGATAATTACTGATACATCGTACGTCTGTACTTTAAGATGTTATTATGAAATGTGCACCATTGAAATTGTAACAGGCACTTTTGAAAATAGAAAATTGTAAAAAAAAAAAAAAAAAAAAAAAAGGGAAATAGTCGCCATATTTAGTCGGTCTCAAATTATATAGAAGGGCCCAACTGAAAGAGCATTATTTCTCTAGCAGAAATAATAGCAAAAACCCACAAGATCAAGATAAAAACAAATATATATATTGGTGTATGAGGTGCAAAATAAAGATTAAGATATAAGGTGCCGTTGTAAAGGCAATATTTCCCATCAACCATTGAAATTGTAACAAGCAATTTTGGGAATAGAAAATTGTAAAGTAAAAAGGGAAATAGATTAAGACGGAGAAACTATTGAGAGTGTATTGGAGGGCTACTGCTTCCTCCTCCAATCTTTGTCACGAAACAGATCCACCATTGTAGTATATAATATTTAGGGGACTTTTCTGTTGCTTGGGATATTTTGGAGACATCAATATGAACCGGGTGGAAATTTGGTATCACGTGCACTTACAAAAAATATGAAAGAGATAAATAAATAAATAAATGAATAAATAAATAAATAAATAAATAAATAGATAAATAAATAAATACATAAACACACATATAAACAAATTATTCTCGTTTCTCTATATGTGATAAAGCGTGACGACACAATGAACTAAGTATATTTAATCACATATAATTACCAATTCATATATTTCCTTTCAGATAGATGGGAGCCGGAGGAAGGAGGGGGGTAGGGTAGGGTGGGGGTGGGGGAGGGGGTTGGGGGAGGGAGGGAAGGAGGTCAGCAGATACGTGTTTTTTCTGTCGTGTTGTTTTGTTTTTGCGACCGTCCCCGTGTACCTGGGATGAAGGGTATAGGTAATAGGGAGGAAGGGACGAGGGCAAGGCAAGGGGATAAGGGATATGATCATAGTTTGGTCCACATACTACTACTGTTTACTGCTGCTTCTCTTCTTCTCTCCATACTCTTTCCTCCTCTTCCTCCTCCTCCTCCTCCTCCTCTTCCTCCTCCTCATCCTCCTCCTCCTCTTCCTCCTCCTCCTCCTCCTCCTCCTCTTTCTCTTCCTCCTCTTCCTCCTCCTCCTCCTCCTCCTCCTCCTCTTCCTCTTCCTCCTCTTGTTCACACACTACTACTGTATACTGCTTCTCTCCTTCCTCTTCTTCTTCTCTCCTTCCTCTTCCTCCTTCTCCTCCTCTTGTAGCTCATCATCATCATCATCATTATCATCATCATCATCATCATCATCATCATCATCATCATCATCATCATCATCATCATCATCATCATCATCATCATTCCTCTCAAGGCTACTGGTGGTCTGCCTTGGATCCTGGTAGCTGTGGTGTGTGTGTGTGTTTTGTGTGTGTTGGTGTTACATGACGCAGATACCTACACACACACAAACACACACACACACACACAAATGTAAACAATCTAATCTTGTATTCTTTCTCGTACCGTAATAAAAATAACTATAATCAACAGGAAGACCAATCAAACAATCAATCAGTCAATCAATCAATCAATCATCCATCCATTTCAAGGCCAATTTTGTTTTGATAAGAAAGGACACATATACCGGGTTTGATGGATTGGAAGATATAGTCGGGATGGAAGATGGATTGAGGCAGATTATTCCACTCAAAAACTAACAACTATCTATTTATGTACTCACAGAGGGATGATGGAGTGGTGGTGGCCTTCTGGAAATTTAATAGAATATCCTTTAAACTGTTTGTTGAAAAAATACATAACCTATCATCACCAACATTGAGGTACAGAAACGGCAGCAATCACCATAATTACATAAGTGGAAATTTAATAGAATATTCTTTAACTATCATAAGTGGAAATATAATAGAATATTTTTTAAACTATATGTTCAAATAATAAATAACCTATCATTATCACCACCATCATCATCAAAGTATATAATAGAAACATGAGCAATCACCATAATTACATATAAAGTAGAAATTTAATATGATATTCTTTAACTATATGTTCAAATAATATAATAATAATTCACCACCATCAAGGTATAGAAACATCAGCAAGCAACATAATGACATATGTGGATATTCCTTGGAGACAATGTTGTGTATAGGGTGAGCACAAAGTCAGTCCTTGATTGTCCTTCCTTACTTCCCACTCTGGATAAGGAAAGGAAAATGTTGCTCACGTTGACTGCACGATAATCAAAGCTGACTGACACACGACTACCAAAACTAAAATCACCACTACCAAAATTTATCGTATACGACTACCAAAACTAAAAACACGACTACCAAAATCAATAATTCCACCAATACTGACCCCACGACTACCAAAACTAACCACATGACCACCAAACTTGATCAAACGACTACAAAAATAATCACACGACTACCAAAACTAACCACACGACCACCAAAATAAAATAATAGCCTACTAGCAAGGGTCAGTGGCCGGTGTACCCATACAAACTTACCCACCCACCTTAGGTCTGTATAATGTATGTACCGTATAGAATAAGGGTATAATATATTGTATATTAACCTTGAAGTCCACCACCACCAGGCACCAGAGAGAGAGAGAGAGAGAGAGAGAGAGAGAGAGAGAGAGAGGGGGGGAGCGAGAGCAGCAGCCGACACCCTAAAAATGAAAAAGTGATGGATGTTCTTTCTCCCTTAAGTGATTCACCCTCTATGATTCAACCTACTTCAGGGGTCAGGCTAATGAATATCAATCATCGCATTATACTGTATAAGGGAAAAAATCAAGTCGTGTACAGTCATGGTCTGAGGTTCTGTTGCCACTCTGGTATGAAGGCGAGTCTCAGGAATAATGTTGTCGCGAATAAAACGGAATAATGTTGTCGCGAATAAAACGGAATAATGTTGTCGCGAATAAAACGGAATAATGTTGTAGCGAATAAAACGGAATAATGTTGTAGCGAATAAAACGGAATAATGTTGTCGCGAATAAAACGGAATAATGTTGTAGTGAATAAAACGGAATAATGTTGTAGCGAATAAAACGGAATAATGTTGTAGTGAATAAAACGGAATAATGTTGTAGTGAATAAAACGGAATAATGTTGTAGTGAATAAAACGGAATAATGTTGTAGCGAATAAAACGGAATAATGTTGTAGTGAATAAAACGGAATAATGTTGTAGTGAATAAAACGGAATAATGTTGTAGTGAATAAAACGGAATAATGTTGTAGCGAATAAAACGGAATAATGTTGTAGTGAATAAAACGGAATAATGTTGTAGTGAATAAAACGGAATAATGTTGTAGTGAATAAAACGGAATAATGTTGTAGTGAATAAAACGGAATAATGTTGTAGTGAATAAAACGGAATAATGTTGTAGTGAATAAAACGGAATAATGTTGTAGCGAATAAAACGGAATAATGTTGTAGCGAATAAAACGGAATAATGTTGTAGCGAATAAAACGGAATAATGTTGTAGCGAATGAATGAGACGGAATAATGTTGTCGCGAAGAAGACGTAAAAGTTTATGTTGGTTGAATGTTAGAAATGAAAATAAACAATAGAAAGAAGCAATTACGTCTTATTTACAATACCATTGATGTATAACTTCACCCTCATATCAAAGTGGCTACGTAATTTTAGATCGTGTCTGTACAATACAATATCCTACACATGCAGACTCTCCGTGGTACTCTTATACACAGTTGACCAAACGCCAGCACGGTCTATTGTCAAAGTTCTCTATGTTTTTTTTCACAGTCTGAGAAGAGTAGTAGTAAGCATGAGAACAGTGCATTTTAATTGGAAGCAAACACACAAACACTATGCTTAATTGGAAGGAGAATGAACGAGTCACTGGGCGTATAATTATTTTGTACTGTTTAGGCTACCACGAATATAATTGGCGCTTGGTCAGTTACGTTGCGTTCCTGCTCGCTTATCCTGCTTACATTTTCTATTACCCACTTTGCTCGGAGGTAACGGTGGCCGAGGTATCAATCTAAGGTGAGAGTACACGCGGCGTAACGACCACTACGTCACGCTAACACAACTCCCTATACGATAATAACCAAGTGTAGTCGGTGTGGCAGCCTTCTGTAGCTTATATTCCAGGGCAGTTCAACGACAGGTGGATTATATCAAAATGACATTAGATTGATTTAGATAAGATGATATAATATTAGTTGAGAGTACAAGAGATAAGTATATACCTTTTGTTTGATGGACTAGAGCATTGTTATTTCACATTATAGGCAAGTCTATCAGAGTGTACACATCCCAGAAACAGCAAATCGAATACCTACAACTAAACACATTTGGTGAATTGGCCACTGGTATTGGCTGGTTGGCTGGTTGGACAGGAGCGACGTGGGTGGCTGGCTGCCTGACCCTGTAACCCCTTGTTAGAAGTGGACTATGTTAGGCCAGATTACACGGCGGTGTTTCCATTACCCGGGACCACAGTGTTATTACGGTGCCTGGGATGAGAGGTCACTAGTGGAATAATTGCAGGTTGGTGGCCACAAGCACGAGTCCTCAGGTGTGTGTGTGTGTGAGAGAGAGAGGAGGGGGGGGAGGGGGGCAGTGTGTGTGTGTGTGAAAGCACGTTAACTGCATGGTTCATCTACTCCAGGCTCGGAATAAAAGAAGAAAAAAAGGTGATATCATATGAGGCATCTCTGGCGCTGCATGCATGACTCACCTCAGTTATGCATCTCAAGATAATATTGTTCTCCCTCTCATCCATCTGTGTGTGTGTCTGTCTCTGTGGGTTGGAGGGCACAAACACTCAAGCTTGGGCCCTGGTGTGTGTGTGTATGTGTGTGTGTGTGTAATGGTCGTACAGCACATAACTCATTCCCTCAAGGTATCTTCCATCAGCTTTCTGTCATGTACAATCGCGAGCATAAATTTCTTTACCTCCCCTGGTGAAACTTCGACCTAACTCTTGCCAGGGGAGTAAAGAAATTTATGCTCGTGACTGTACGGTGGAGTGGTTTTCATGGTAGCATTCTACGGTCTAAGAAAACCCTTTAACAACCTAGATACACATCATAAATACCCTTTCCCAGAACATAGACGAAAAGGAAAAAGAAAAAAGGTGTTTTGCGTTATATTCACCAGAGTTTTCCATCACCCACAGGAACAAACAGCTCCATCTTAAGTATCAAACACACTGAAATAATGTATTGAAGGTTAACGAGTTCAGTCCGTCCTAGTGGGAAGGTGAGTGTGAGAATTCCATAACCCAACAACACCTACAGCTGTCATTTGATTTCCTCGTACCAATAATACTGTCCTAATAATTTCTGGCTCAATTTTATATAGTCTACATCACGATAATAGGCCTATATAATATTATACTCTCCTTAAGCAAATTGAAAGTAATAATTTGGCACAGTAAATATACTTCTGTAACCACCTAATGTTCTTCCTGGGATGGATGGGCTCGAATCATTATTTTCTTCGTGACAATTGTCAAATATTTATAGATATGATGATATAAATGTATTTGATACATTATAGACACCATGATTAACAATTATGATATTTATGGAAAATTAAACTACTACTCCCACTAATGATAATATTAATATTAATAATGACAATAATAATGACAATAATAATGACAATAATGATAATGATAATGATAATGATAATGATAATGATAATGATAATGATAATGATAATGATAATGATAATGATAATGATAATGATAATGATAATGATAATGATAATGATAATGATAATGATAATGATAATGATAATGATAATGATAATGATAATGATAATGATAATGATAATGATAATGATAATGATAATGATAATGATAATGATAATGATAATGATAATGATAATGATAATGATAATGATAATGATAATGATAATGATAATGATAATGATAATGATAATGATAATGATAATGATAATGATAATGATAATGATAATGATAATGATAATGATAATGATAATGATAATGATAATGATAATGATAATGATAATGATAATGATAATGATAATGATAATGATAATGATAATGATAATAATAATAATAATAATAATAATAATAATAATAATAATAATAATAATAATAATAATAATAATAATAATAATAATAATAATAATAATAATAATAATAATAATAATAATAATAATAATAATAATAATAATAATAATAACAATAATAATAACAATAATAATAACAATAATAATAACAATAATAATAACAATAACAATAACAATAACAATAACAATAACAATAACAATAATAATAATAATAATAATAATAATAATAATAATAAAGATAATGTTAAATCTTGCGTGAGAGTCCGTATGAACCCCGTATTAGTATGTGTCAATACATGCAGCATCGAGGCAAACTGAACCATACCTGCAGTGACTGGGAATTCTCCACACTTGGCTGCACCCACACGAGACCAGCTACCTCCTCTCAAATTACACGCACCGACAAGAATAATTCACCAACACCAACCAGCCAGTCAATCACTCAGTCAATCGGTCAGTCAGTCAGCCAGTCAGCCAATCATTCAGTCAGTCAGTCAGTCAGTCAGCCAGCCAGCCAGCCAATCATTCAGTCAGTCAGTCAGTCAGTCAGTCAGCCAGCCAGCCAGCCAGCCAGTCAATCATTCAGTCAGTCAGTCAGTCAGTCAGTCAGTCAGTCAGTCAGTCAGTCAGTCAGTCAGTCAGTCAGTCAGTCAGTCAGTCAGTCAGTCAGTCAGTCAGTCAGTCAGTCAGTCAGTCAGTCAGTCAGTCAGTCAGTCAGTCAGTCAGTCAGTCAGCGAGTCAGTCAGCGAGTCAGTCAGCGAGTCAGTCAGCGAGTCAGTCAGCGAGTCAGTCAGCGAGTCAGTCAGCGAGTCAGTCAGCGAGTCAGTCAGCGAGTCAGTCAGCGAGTCAGTGAGTCAGTCAGTCAGTGAGTCAGTCAGTCAGCCAATCATTCAGTCAGTCAGCCAGCCAGCCAGTCAGTCAGTCAGTCAGTCAGTCAGTCAGTCCCTGTGTTATTGTATGGCTCTTGAATCTCCCTACTATAACATTAGGGTAAAGTGGAGGGTCTCTGATTCCTCCTAACTATACCACAAAACAGATGCCCTCAATGATATACTAATTGGGGATCTGTTTGGTGGCACTGGTTGGAGGAATCAGAGACCTTCAAAATCAACTACAAAAATATGTTACGATGGATTTATTGGTTATCTTAAAAAAATTATGAACGATTTATTGGTTGTCTTAAAAAAATGTTACGACGGATTTATTTATTGGTTATCTTAATAAATTTATGATGGATTTATTGGTTGTCTTAAAAAAAATTATGATGGATTTATTGGCTGTCTTAAAAAAAATTATGATGGATTTATTGGTTGTCTTAAAAAAATTGTGTCGCTGTTTGTTTATTTACGATGGTTAAAGTGACAGGAAGTAGAGTCACTGATTCCATGGCTAATAATATGAGGGTTCTAAAACACTGGATATAAAACCGTTTTCGAAGGCAGTAAGGAAAGTAAATAGATATATATATATATATACTAACACACGCACACACACACATATACACATACATGAAATCGTATATGGTTTTCACACACATACATATTTCTCTTTTATACACACACACACACACATACATGAAATCGTGTATCGTTTTCACACACACATATTTCTCTTTTATATACACACACATACACACACACACACACGCACGCAGGTAGTTAGACAAGCAGGCAGGCAGGTAAGCAGGCAGGCAGGTAAGCAGGTAAGCAAGCAGGCAGGCAGGTAAGCAGGCAGGCAGGTAAGTAGGCAGGCAGGTAAGCAGGCAGGCAGGTAAGCAGGCAGGCAGGTAAGCAGGCAAGCAGGTAGTCAGGTAGTCAGGTCCGAGGTAGATGTTGCCTACTTCCACTGTATAAGGCAGCATATTACACCTGCTGGTCCCCCTAATCTTCAGTTTACCACGGTGGTCCTGAGAAAACACCAGAGTGACAGGCACCTTCATAACTGGTGATGCAGCGTCAGACTATTCCATCCCAACATACAAAAAAAATAATAATAATAAAGGAAAAAAAAAATACTGTAGATAAAAAATAAAGGAAAGAAAAACATAATAGGTAAAAAGAAATACAAAGCTAAACATAAAAAAGGAAAGAGAAACAAAATAGGTAAATCAAAATAAATAACAAAAATAACCACAAGTTGAGGTGTAATTTTGCCTGAGGTTTTTGCACTAATATATGTAAGACCTCAATCTACCTAATGTACGTATGCTTTAATTAAGGGTTGATATATATAGTGAAGGGCTACCTATTCCTGCAAACTTATCCTCCAGTGGGGAATAATAAACTATCTCTATGTTACCAATAGGGGGATTTGTGTCGTGGCATATAGTGTTGTGGAATCAGAAGCTAGTGTTGGTAAATCTGGAGCAACTGATTCCTCCAAATTATTCCAAGCAACAGGACACCATTATATTTAGTCCATCTGGTCCTGTTTCCTGGCATATATACTTTGGAGGAATCCATGCACTCCAATGTACCATAAGTATACTCTCCCCTTAAAGTGGTAATTCTTTTTTGGTACATTGGAGTGCCTTGATTCCTCCAAAGTATATAATACCAGGAAACGGGACCAGAAAAATAAAAATAATGGTGTTCTGTTGCCTGGTATAGTTTGGAGGATTCTTGCAGTTGCTCCAGACTTACCAAACAGACCCAAGTTAATAATAATACTGGTGTTCTGTTGCTTGGAATAGTTTGGAGGATTATTGCAGTTGCTCCAGATTTACCAACACAAAACTTTTCCCCCTAATACTTCTGGCAAGATTTTAATGCAATTATTACAGTAATAATTAATATCATCATCAGAAAAAAAAATGATTGCACTCGGCTGGAAAGACCATGTATCACGAACGAAGAAGGAAGGAGATAGAGAAAATAATTTGAAAAGAGAGACATTCCAAAAAAGAAATAAAAACAATTCAAAGAGAGTGGTTAGGGTCCGAAGGGGTGTCGTAGCCCTTGAAGTACCGGACACAAGACGGCAGGCAATGCAACTCTTAAATTAAAAGAATATGGTTTTAATACACGATAAAGTCTTCATCTTGTATATTTTATCCGTTTATATTTAAAGCTAATATTTACTCTGTCATCTATGAAAGATTAAGGGCATTTATCTAATCACATGGCTAAAAGAACCTTGAAGTCTTATTATTATATTTTTTGCGTCTGTGTGTGTGTGTGTGTGTGTGTGTGAGTCGGAATTATTATTAATATACGAGTATATTTTTGTATTCTAATATTTTTAGCTTATAATTATGTTGTCCAAGGAAACAAGGAAGCCTCTTAACAAATATTAAAACTTAAAAGAACGATTGATGGGATAATATACTTTTGACACACGGACGTCTACAATTTCCTTCAGTCTATGCCGACAAACACAACATACCAACTGAACTAGAGCCTTCTGGTTTTTGGAGGAGTGTAGAAAAACCAGTTGCTTGTAAACGTGCCAAAGCAACAGGACACCATTATCTTTGTTGATTATGGTCCTGTGTCCTGGCATACTTTGGAGGAATCTAGGCGCTCCAATGTACCAAAAGTATATCTTCCCCTTAAGGACCCAGTACTCGTGTATGAAAATTGGAGGCTTCTGATTCCTCTAGATCATACCACGAAACAAACTCTTTCCCTATAGGTGGTGTTTCGTGGCAATATATGAAGGACTCATTTACCTCCAATTTTCTGACTACATCACAGGATCCCTTAATTAAGAGTACGAACAGATCCCTCAGTACGAGCAGATCCCTCATCGTCAGAAAAGAAAATTATGTGCACCAGATCCCAGATTAGTGTATGTAGTGACACGAGTCAGGCAATGGGTGCAAACTAACCCACAGACCACCCAGCCTCCACCCAGCACCGAGGTGGGAGAGCTGTCAGGTGTTAATGGCCCGGATAATTATTCCATTTGTCTGCTTTGCTTCATTAAAACTCATTATTTTCGCTTCCAATTAAAAACGATCATTGCTTTACTTGTGCCACGCGGAGGTATGTTAAATGGCATCATAAATATTAAACGAAGTGGAGTTCTCTTTAGTCTTCCAAACAATGCTATAAAGAGACTCACTCCCCTGTTCGTATGCCGCGTGTCTCTGTCATCTGGAATAGTTTAGGGATATCGGTGACCCTCTAAATAGCCTACAAGAGTTGGCCTTCTTAAGTAGAATGCAGTGGTTATAATATACGGTAACTGAGGGACGAACTATAAAATTTTAAATATTTCACTCTCAGAAAATGGTATTTCACTAACAGGGACAAGTGCTGTAAATACACTTCAGTCTGTCAGTCAGTCAGTCAGTCAGAGTGTAAGACCTGAGACTGAATAATGTATGCAGAAATTAAGCATTCGTCTCTTCACTCAACCAATCAATCAGTCAGTCAGTCGGAACACAAGACCTGAGCCTGAATGACGTAGGCTGTAGTTACACGTCCGTCTCTTCAGTCACTCACTCCGATATCAGGACCAACCTGACAGCACTCTGATGAAACCATTTATACGTAATCCTCCGTAACCTTCAAACCTCTGCAACCTTCAGTGCCTCGGAAACCCTATAAAAAAAGCATCTGTATATATCTCGATTTTTTGTAAACCCCATAGATACATCTGGAAACCAATTGAAAACTCCACTAAATCTCTGGAACCCTTTGGAAACCTCTGGAACCCTTATGGAAACACCAGCCGTAAACTCCGAAACCTTCAAACTAGCCTTGACTAATGCACCCGCCGAGCCCCTATCTTCCCTACTTAGTCTCATTTTTTGTGGGTGGATGTCCGCCGTCGGCACCACGCTGCTCTATACCCCATCTCATGCTTCTTATATAGTGGCCATCAGTAGCATCCCACCTGCCACCTACAGTACAGTCCCTTGCACGCCTCTCATTTTGCAACCACCACTGACTTGTTGCGTGTGGAATGTGTCTGATATGTGTCTATATTTATACTATACATATATTTTTATCAGTAGGTATGGGGCAATGATGTTACACTGTCCTTATGCTGTGAAAAATTAGGTTGTAGATTTAAACCCACCTGAGATTTCACCAACATATTACTAATTGCATTATTACTGTACAACTTATTATCAATGCATGTATGTATGTATGTATTTATGTATCTATGTATGTATGTATATATGTATGCATGTATACACAGTATGTATGTATTTACTGTATGGATGTATGGATGTATGTACTGTATGTATTTATGTATGTATGTATGTATGTATGTATCGATCAAAAATGGTATAAATAATAACTGATCGATTCCTTCCCAGCATACCTACTATATATCCTGCCACTTAAACCCTTTACAGTCGTCAACAAAAAGTGTTCTCACTTCTGCGATCAGTTTGTTACCTCCGATTTTCATATATATTGTTACAAATAAGCCATATATGCCTTTTTGTACTTAACTATAGTGTACTCAAAGATTCATACACTCCAAAATGGGATGATAACTGCCCATTGCCTAAAGCATAATATTAACATCATCTGACAGGGAGTGGCTAGAGGACTTATGGTGAGGACTGTACACATGCAATCCGAGGCGTCCAAGCGGGCACCTGTGGCTCTGTTATCTTCCTACCCTTCCTTCCCTTCTCGCCACCACCTGCCTCTTCTCCTTACGCTCTTCCCATCGTACCCTATACACCCTCTAGCTATGGTTTTTTTTCCCTCCCCTTTACTCGTGTTAGGTGCACTGGACGTGACCTCATTCAATGTAGGGTTCGTGTGTCCTTAGCCTTGGGTCGCAAAAAAAGGGTTCAAAGTCCGAGGTGTTCTGCATTTTTCCTTTTGCCGACGGCGATACATTCACATTCTAGATAACTTCCGGTATACCACCAACACCTGAAGGTATTATACTCTCATGGCTTATACTTGTACAGAAGATTTATATTCATTAGACAGAGGTTATTATACTCACATTGCTTACTTGTAGAAAAGATTTATATTCATTAGACAAACGTGCTTTTCGTGGGAATTCTACACGGGTTTATCCTCAACAGTGATATTTAGATGATGAGTTCAATACGCCCAACACTGTACCAAAGGCCAAGGGTTTTAATATAACACTGACCTCTGGTGGCAGTAGACACGAATTAAGGGGAGAGTATACTTTTGGTACATTGGAGTTCCTTAACCCCTGAAGACCGGTTGACGTCGTAAGCCGTCTTACGTAACTAACCGGGCAACTGCGCCTACCGTTATAGAGATCTAGCGCTATTTTGAGCCAAGCGCGGCTATTCTGGGCGGGTTTGGGCGATTTAGCAGTGTAGCCAACTACCATACAATAGCAGAAAAGGGTTCAGTCAGTCTGATTCCCCAGTAGGCTACCCACCACGATGTCGGGAAGACGCAGTGCTAATTCTCCCGTGTCCGATTCGGTGCGCGCTACACCCTCGCGTCGACGCGCTCCACTCGCTACCTCCACACCATCGTTGCCTCCACGTACTCGACGCCTTCCACAACGCCTTACTGATTCTGCAATAGGTCGAGAACTAGAATTGTCCATCTCTATGGTGAACAGTGATAGTGATGATAGTGATGTCTATTTTGAAATAGATGATTCTGACCCTGAATTTCGTATCAATAACGAAGCGAGGGTAACTTACACCACCGAGGAGGATGATATTTTTCCACCTGCTCAACCTCACTCCCAAGTAAGTGAACCACCTTCAAGTGTTAGGATACTTGCAACCTCTGCTGTGCCAGTCGAAATCCCGTCGACGAGTAGGGGGAGTTTAGGTGATTTATCACCTATTGCAGGACCGAGTGGAGCTTGTGGTTCCTCCACTCGCTCCGTAGCAACCTCTAAGAGGAAGAGGAGGTTACATTTTACCTCTTCTTCATCGTCGGGTGAAGATATACCTCCAACAACTCGATCAAGGAGTAGGAGAGTTGGAGGTAGAGTAAGAGGAGTGAGAGGAGGTAGGAGAGGACGTCTTATCTCGGACGAGATAAGGGAGCCATCTTCTGACCCAGATGATCCTTCTGTTGACTCAGCGGACCTCACTCTCTCCCCCTTATCTTCACCACGACCACGGCATCCATCCTCACAACCACGACCACAACAACAACAACAACAACCACCACAACCACCACGACGACGAGTAGCAGATGTGGGTCCGTTTGTGTGGACTGATGGCAGGGATTTTCAGCCTGATATTCCTGCTTTTGATGCACGGGAATCAGGAATTCAACCAGAATTTCCCTGTACAGCTGCGTCAAAGATGATGGATTACTTCGTCGCCTTTTTTGACGTAGCTGTAGTGTCGTGGATCGTTCGGGAGACGAACGTTTACAATCAAGTTATCAATAACTGGCACCACACAACGCACCGGGAACATTCTCATATGGTAGATTGGCAAGATGTAAGCGTTGCAGAAATGTATGTGTGGCTTGCACTAACGATGTTGATGCCGCACAACAAGAAACATCGATTGCGGGATTACTGGACCACGGATGACTTACTATCCACACCTATCTTCGGGAGGTATATGTCACGGGACCGCTACAGGGATATCCTCACCAACCTCCACTTCACCAACAACCTGGGTCCCTCCCCGAGTGATAGGCTGTGGAAAATCCGTACTATATTGTCCATGTTGCTCCAGAATATCCGTGCATTTCTACGACCATTCCAGAAAGTGGTAATCGACGAGTCTCTCATGCTCTTCAGAGGTAGACTGTCCTTCATTCAGTATATCCCGTCTAAGAGGCACAGATTTGGCATAAAGTTTTATGTCATCTGTGACTGTCAGACGGGATATGTTTTAGATTTTGTAATTTATACGGGTTCAGATGTGGATATCGCTGAGAATGATCCTCATGGCTTCTCAGGTGCTGTTGTAAAGCACCTGATGGACCATTTCTATAACCGAAACCACATTCTGTACACGGATAATTATTACACATCTCCATTGTTGAGTCAGTTCCTGAAAGAGCATGGAACGGAATCCTGTGGCACTGTTCGTCCCAACAGGAAGTGGTATCCAGCCTTCCCTGTAACACATCGGGGCGACTTTCTCATCCGAAAATCTGGCCCTCTACTTGCCATGAAGTGGCATGACAAGAGGCCAGTACACATGCTCACCACTGTGCACAAGGGTGAGATGTTGGATTCCGGCAGGGTCGACCGCGACACAGGTAATCCCATCCTCAAACCTGATGTCGTGTTTGATTATAACATCAACATGAGACTCGTCGACAAATCAGACATGATGATCAGTACCATCGATTGCCTGAGAAAAACCTGCAAGTGGTATAAAAAGGCGTTCTTGCACCTGATCGACATCTGTGTATTGAACGCCTACATACTCTACACCCAGCAACATCAAGGCACGACCGTCACCCTTCGCCAGTTCGAGAAGACGGTCGTGAAGGAGCTGCTGGTGGAGTATGGAGTCAGAACACCACAGCAGCAGGCACGGCCACCGGCAGGAGGGCAGCTTGACAGACTCCAGTCAAGAGTTTGGGCCGAGCGCCACTTCCTTGACGACCTGCCTACCCTCGCGTCAGGCAGGTCAGGCTTCCGCCGGTGTTATGTCTGTATGCACACGACACGTCGGGCCACCAGAAGAAGAGAGACTAGATACTGGTGTACCGGGTGTCAAGTGGCACTATGCCCCGGGAAATGCTATTCTGAGTATCATACCTTAGATGATATATAGATAGCATGAAGTGTGGGAAATGAAGTGACAGTGACACTTTTTTTTTTTTTTTTTTTTTTTTTTTTAGTAAATACGAGTGTATGGTGACAGTGACACAATAGTTTTAGTGAAGTGATAGTGACACGTTAGATATAAGGAACAAGTGCAGTGATAGTGACACGTTAGATATAAGGAACTAGTGCAGTGATAGTGACACAATAAGAAAATACGGAAGTGAATATGTGATAGTGACACGAATTTATTCATTCAAGTGTACATTTTATTATTAGTTAGTGCGGTGATATAGACACAGGACGAGTGTATTTTTACTCGTTATTACTCCCACACTTCATCCCGGGGCACTAAAACCACTCTGGAATGGTCAGCAAGCCACACAGTAGAGGTTGCAAGTAGGTATAACACAGCGCGGTAGGCTCGTAGGGGCGCGGTGAGGAGGAGTGTGCAGCCACCCGCGCTGCCCCATAGCCACGCGCACGGCACCTAGCCACGCGCGCGGCACCCTAGCCACCGCCACCCCCACCCGTCAGAACACTTCACGCTTACCGCGCAAAACATGGTCCACTTCAACTCGCCCTATCTCCACAACTACTCATCGTACAGCCCTCCCGATGGTACCATTGGAAAGAGGAAGAGTTGAAGGTACGTAAGAACCTATTTTGAAGTTAGTACACTATATAGGTTCCGAGTGTGAGCGTTGTGAATAAAGGGTAAATCGAGTAATTTTGACGCGAGCGGGTGGGTAGAAACGTCGAGTAAGCTTACCCCGTACCGGACTCCAGGGGTTAATTGATTTATCCAAAGTATGTCAAGAAACAAGACCAGATTAACAAAAATAATGGTGTCCTTTTGCTTGGAATTGTTTGGAGGAATCAATTGCTCCATATTTACTAACACTATACTCTCCTCCCATTAAATGAAGCCCTCTCGTTGATAGTGCGTTCTATTACTATAATGTTATTGACAGACAGTACTCAAAAGCTTTCCCTACAGAATCACATCACAAATGAAGAGACAACTGTCGAAAATAGATTACCTAAAGAATAAGATTAGTGGCTGAGTCTGGTCAAACTATTGCACCTCGGATAGAAGAAGAGTACTAGAGAAGAATTTATTGCTTGTTTAAGGTTATAAAAACTCGTCGCACGACATGTAACGAGGCTTCCTGTATATCGCTATCAGTTTTAATTAAGGGGGAAATTTTGTGTTGGTAAATCTGGAGCAACTGAATTCTCCAAACTCTTCCAAGCAACAGAACACCAGCAAATAACGCACCGTGGCTCACCGCTATTACTATGACGCTAAAAAAAAAAAAAAAAAAAAAAAGAGAGTGTGCAAGAGGGCGTGTGAGGTGTCGGGTGTAACGAGGCGTGGCGCTACCTGCACTATGTTCGCAACGCTTGGCTGCCCCTCCGTCGTGACACCCCCCAGTCTTAGTTCCCCCTCCCCCAAGACACCCCCCATCCCCCCCCCCGAGTTCCTCAGTTCCCACCCAAGACACCCCCTTCCCCCTCCCTGGTCCCTTAGTTCCCACCCAATACCCCCCCACTTCCCCCGTCCCTCAGTTCCCACCCAAGACACCCCCTCCCACCCCCCGTCCCTCAGTTCCCCCCTAAAAGACACGTGGCCCGCATTCAGACACTAACTAACACTAATACGTTATATTCCTCGACGCATGCGTGGCTGGTTGTCAATTTGATGTGTGTGAGTGTATTTGCTTGCTTACCCTGATTTGGAAATTATTTTATACACGTACCAAACACTATACCACCTCGACAACTCATGCACTTGGTACACCGTCGTAACTGATGTCTTAATAACTTGGAATTATAGAAGTTCAATAATACATTTATAGCATTTTCTATTGTGTATCATATCCATTCATCAGAGCAGTTGGTTTCACTGTTTCATGACTCATTATCCATTGATTTTTCATTTATTATCAACCTTATTTAGACGAGGGTCAATAGGATAGGCAACCACATCACTGTTATTGTTGGGTTAGGGGCCGCATGTGCTTATACAGTAGGCTATAAAGTGAAGTATAGAATCAGAACGTATAATTATTCATCCAAAAGTCATTCTCACTTTTCGGTGTCTATAATTATATTCTATACAAAGAGGAAGGCTGGGGCGGTGGCCAGTCTGACAACACGGATCCTTAACTTCTGTTCAGTCAGGGATGGTTAGTTTATGTCTTTAATTCATATTGTTTATCTTGTACTTCATTGTTTTGCTAATCGGTAGAGCCAAGCTTGAGTCGAGACAAGTTGAGATTATACTATAGCTACCTAGTCGTTATCTCGCACAACTCCTTAAGTAAATTACTATGAAGGTACCAACAAATTTACGTAACCATTTAGTTTAGAGATAGTAAACTTAACAACGTTCACGTAACACCTCCCACCAAAGTAAATACTGATCAACCATCGTCGTGTGTATTCCTCAGCCTTTACTTGCTTAATATCTTTTACTGAGGCCCCAACACAACACACCTATGGCTTGGAGACATAAGGGAGTTTATTCTTCTGGACTGGATTATGCAGTGGAGAAAAAGGTTTGGGAAAAAAGAATACTCAATGCGACTGAACCCTCCTGCATCCCCAGTCTACCTACCGGTTTGTATCTATCGTGATTATCATAATTTTGGTTCTAAGTATGATTATTAAGACGAGGGTACACAGAAAAGTGGCAGAGTCAGAGATAATACCGCATGGGATGTATGGTCACGACTTGCCTGTAGAAGGAAGCACGCACAGTTGGGGACGAAAACTTACTTTCACCCCAGTACACTCGTGATACATTATTTCTGACCAGAGTGTGAGGAGCAGAAAGTTTCGAATCGCCTGGTATTGCTCATTTCCCCACCCAGTACACCCATACAGGCTGAGTTCGAATGCAGGATGTGTGTGTGTGTGTGTGGCATCTGCCGTTCATTTCTGGTCAGGGATTACGTATCACAAGTGTCCCTATAAAGAAACAATAACAATACACATTTTTAAAAGTTTGGTTGCGTATAGACTTGTTGTTTTCATATATAGTTTGGTTGAAAATATTTAGTGTCTTAATTTTTAGCAACGTTATGCAGTGACTCGATATAAGGCAGTTGGAATGTGAGAACTTGTTGCCCAGACTGTACTCGTGGGTGTCTGCAGTCCGTGGGAGCCAAGAGGTCAACAAATCTTTTTTTTTTTTTTAATCCCAAAGGTTATATGGTGTGTAGGTGAAGGCCGAGAGGAGCTGATGGTGATAGAGGAGAAGCTCGTGTGAGAGGCATGAGGGAAGACACCTCTCATTATGATTAATATAATGAGGGTTCTTTTGTTGATACCAGCCAGCGAGGCCTTCATCTCACCAGCTCTATAACCAGATCCAAAGTTTTCCAAGTTTTTCATCGGGAGAGGAAACATGCTCTGCTCATTTTTTCCCTTGGATGTTCACACGCGCTTCATTTAATTTACTCCCTCCTCTTTGTCGTGTTAGTTATTTTTTATGGTGAGTGTTTCCTGGACACTTTCCTCTCATTCATCATACTTATCATGAGCAGTGTAGTCATCAGTGTGATTAACGACCACCACAACTGATGTGTACATTTTATATGAAAAATAATGTATTAAAAAGACGTGTTCTCTTTACTCACGATGTAAAAATGTATATGTATTATCAAGGGTATTTATTTTAAAAGCTTTGTAATTATACAGTGATTATGTTATATTAAAATAAATTCAGCATTTGATCTGTAGAATATCCAGAAATATAAATTACGACTCCTTCCCCATGAGAACCACTTCTAACCAAACCCTAATTTAACTAGAAAATAATCCTGCATCTCAATATATTTTAAGAGTAAAGGATGTTTTCGTTTCCTTGTGTTAATAACTTCTTCATTTTTGCTTCACATTAACTCTGAACTCTGACTGGAAACAATTACATTCCCTTCCATCATCATCATCATTAGGAAAATTTAATTATTATTTTAATTATACTATCTTGATTTCCATTTCCATCGTTTAAAGGTTTAATTAACAAACTAAAGAAATTTCCACCTTTTTCTTCTATTTTCTTTTTTTTTTAAGATCGTGCAAAATCACGTCATTTAGTAGATATCTAAAACTTTCAATTCCCTGCAGTGTAATTTAGAGGAATAAAATAATCTTGTGAGCATTCCTTCCTTGTTAGATAATGTTAGCAATATAAGGCTTGAACAAACTCCGTGTCTGATTGTGTTGAGTGTCAAATATGGAAGCAGTGTTAGTTGTGGCTGGATGATGGTGGTGGTGTTAGTTGTGTTTGGATGATGATGATGGTGTTAGTTGTGGTTGGATGATGATGGTGGTGGTGTTAGTTGTGTTTGGATGATAATGATGATGGTGTTGAGGTGGACGTCTGGTATTGTGATCAGGGTTAGACTTTGTTGTTGTGCATTAATAACAATGCAATAACAACAACAACATCAATAATAATAATAATAAAAAAAAAATCATAACAATAACAACAATAACAATAACAATAACAATAACAATAACAATAACATCAATAACAACAACAACAACAATAACAACAATAACAACAAAAACATCAATAATAATAATAATAATAATAATAATAATAATAATAATAATAATAATAATAATAATAATAATGATAATAATGATAATAATAATAATGATAATAATAATAATAATAATCCTGTATGGGTGTGTGGTGGGCAGAGTGAGGTATTGTTGTCATGAGAAGGATGAGGTGGTGTGTGTGTGTGTGTGTGTGTTTGTTGCAGGAAGGTGTACGTACCATCACAGTGCAGCTGTCAAGGTCAGTCCATCTTGGGGCTTACCACATGTGTTTCTCCATAATGTAAACCGGTTGTTGTATTTCCAATCGAAGCTCTCACTCACTCCAGCATCCTCACTCTCTATAACACTTTCGCCACCAGTCTGGGAGAACAGTTACCTCAGAAAGCTTTCATTCCTGCTGGCTGAAGTACGTAGATTTTTACTCGACAAACTGTGTAAACGAAGATGATTGATAGAAATAGCCACAACCGAAAGAGGGATTTACCTAAAGACTTCCACATTCCCGTTACAGAAATAGGATACGAGTATGAGTTAAAATATTATATCTTTGTCCAGAGCATAAAAAAAATTCTGCTTCCTTTGGTTTTACTTTGGTGTCCTTCTTTTCATCTTATAGAAGGTTACAGGACTATTGTGTCTTGGTGCGAAGTAAAGATTGTCCGAGAATGGAGGTTGTAGAAAGTATGACGAAGAAAAACAACTATGCTGGAGTGAAATATCAATTGGAATTATTTTTCGACATTGACTTCATGATGAGAAGATGGTGATAGCGACGGATGGTGTGTGTGTGTGTGTGTGTGTGTGTGTGTGTGTGTGTGTGTGTGTGTGTGTGTGTGTGTGTGTGTGTGTGTGTGTGTGTGTCTGTGTGTGTGTGTGTGTGTGTGTGTGTGTGTGTGTCTGTGTGTGTGTGTGTGTGTGTGTGTCTGTGTGTGTGTGTGTCTGTGTGTGTGTGTGTCTGTGTGTGTGTCTGTGTGTGTGTGTGTGTGTGTGTGTTCCATGAAGTGAGTGTGCCCTGGGGAGAGCAGGTGGGAACTCAGCCTCCTCCTCCTCGTCCTCCACCGTGAGTTGCATCACAATGTGTCCTTAGACCTCCACTTTGCTTATACCTTCCAACACTAGACACATCGGTTTCATTTTCGTACCGGTTCCATGTAAGACACGTCCTTTGGTAAAATGGCATACTTTAAAAAATAAGAATATCCGGTACAGTCATGGATAAAGACTTAGATCCATGGTCAGTTCGTAATATTTTTTCGTACTGGAAATGTGTGCATTTGCACACAAAATTTAAAATGATATTTTACTAGAGTTATGTCAAGTTAAGAAAGAGTATTATGGCAGCAAATTATTTCTCCTCCAACTACCTACAATTTTCTTAAATATAAAAATATAATGCATGAAAAATAATGAATAACTAGGCAAGATATAGAAGGGAATCTAGCAACTTCTCTTTTACCTACAATTTGCCAATAAATTATTCAACATTCCTCACACCACAGTGGTACTCTTCATTATTCCTTCCTCAAGGACTAGTTTGTAGGGTTATAATGGTAGAGGGTGTGGTAGTGGTGAAGGTGTTGTTTGGTCAATTGTGATGTTGGCAGGGAGTAGTGGTGGTGGCTGATGGTGGTGGTAGATGGTGGTGGTAATGGAGGTGGTAGTGGTAGTCTTGGTTGGTAGTAATGGTGGATAGTGGAGTTGGTGGTTGGTGGAAGTGGAAGTGGAGGTGGAGGTGGTGGTGGTGATGATGGTGGTGGTAGTGGGTCCTGTTCAGTCTAGACATCTAATTGATTTACTGTCAAGGTCACAGCATCTCCAATCTCTCAAAACAAGCTTTTTTCCTGGTTGTGGTTGCCAGTTTTAACTACTCTACCATAATTTATAGACGTGCATGTATGTATTAAAGCAAAGTACTTAATGTGTTTCTTATAATCGCGAAAGATTATTAAGCTTATTGTAGTTCACTGTTCATATAAAGAGGTTGAGAGCAGAGAGTTCCTCTTAAATATTAATTGACTGGGAACTTCGAACAGCAGTGCAAGCCAAAAAAGAAATTTTCCTCTTAATTAGCAGTGTAAGATTTCAGTGTCCCTCCAGTGGCAGACAGAAGTTAGAATGAATCAACAAACCCTCTAATTTACCAACAAGGGATTCTTTTCTTAATCAATTGTGCTTAGTTTCAGTCGTCGTCCTCTCTACTGTCGTAATATTTCGCTGTCTCATGTGAGAGCTGACATCCACTGGGCGAAAACGTTGACAAATTGGTACCCCACTGTCCTCTCTCTCGTCCGTTTCGTCACTGTCCACGTCTGTCCTAACGCCTCCCTATTACTAAACGAGGGATTCTGTTGTGGACGATATGAAGGACTACTCATTACTCCAACTTACGAGACAAAACAGAATCCCTGCTCCTATAAACTGAGGCGATAATGTGTTTCCTGGAATGGTTTGGAGTAATAGGAGTTCCTTCAAGTTATCCTCAACAGAAGGTGCCTCTAATTAGTTTAACTTATTCATTATTACAGTTTTATCTCCTCATTTCTCTCTCTCTCTCTCTCCTTCTTTGCCTTCCTATATTCCTTTTCTCATTTAAATTATCGATATCTTTCATTGTTTCCTCTATTTCCATTTTTATCTCTCTCTGTCTCTCCTCCTTTGCCTCCCTATATTCCTTTTCTCTCTTAATTAACTTATCGATCTCCTCCATTTCTTCCCTTATTTCCATTATTCTTCCATGTTTTTATCTTCCTTATCATTTATCTCCCTTTTTCATTCCTTCTATGTATTTTATGTTCTTCTTCTTTCCTCTTAACTTCCTCATCCTCTTATCTCCTCATAATGTCTCTCTTCTTCACCAATCCCTCCCTCCCACTCATTACAATCCCTCACCAATCCCTCCCTCCCACTCATTACAATTCACTTACCAATCCCTCCCTCCCACTCATTACAATCCCTCACATCCCACTTTATCCCTTTTCTATCCCACCCACTCCCTCCCAGAATGTGTTGCTAGCGAGTGGGTCGTGTAATGGGAGACCGGTTTATGTGACTTGTCCTTCTAACCTAAAATCGTGGTAGTAGTCGTGGTAGTAGTGGTGGTGGTAGTAGTGGTGGTGGTAGTAGTGGTGGTGGTAGTAGTGGTGGTGGTAGTAGTGGTAGTGGTGGTAGTAATGGTGGTATATAGTGGTGGTGTTGGTTGTGGTGGTGGTGGTGGTAGTTGTATCTGTAGTGATAGTAGTAGTAGTAGCTGTAGTGGTAGTAGTTGTAGTGTTAGTTGTTTTAGTAGTAGTAGTTGTAGTGGCAGTAGTAGTAGGGGTGGTGGTGGTGGTAGCACTGTAGTATTAGTGGTGGTAGTATTAGTGGTGGTAGTAGCTGTAGTAGTTGTAGTAGAATTATGTTGTCATTAATGGGAGGTGTGAAGATAATGACAGTGATAAAATTTGATATAATTGAAATGGAATACAAAAAATAAATCCCTTTGAACGAGAGGGAAAAAATAGAAATGAGGGACTGCAGGATAGAAGCAGAAACAGAAAAAAAGAACCAAAAACTATTGAAAGGGATTAACTCTGATGCGAAGGGGCTCACAAACCCTTAGATTACTGCCCACATCATAATACACTCCATGGAATACCAGATAATGATTATAATGAGGAGTATGAGTAGGAGGAAGATGATGATGATGATTATGATGAGGAGTAGGAGTAGGAGAATCTGGAGGATAATGATGATGATGATGATGATTATGATGAGGAGTGGTATGAGTAGGAGGAGGATAAGGATAATAATAATAATGATAATAATAATGATAATAATGATATGTTCTCATTCTATTAGTTGTGATCGTCTTCGCTTTATCGACGACCCAGACCTTATTCCATTTCCTGTGCTGAAGAAAATATAAATCAAGCACACACACACATACATACATACATACATACATACATACATACATACATACATACATACATACATACACACACACACACACACACACACACAAAGAGAGAGACAGAAACACACACTCACACACGTACCCTCTAACACACACACACACACACACAGACACAGATACGATAATTTTCTCCTCCCGTATCCGGCCCAGAACTAACAAGACCGGTCCTCACAACACATACACATACATACATAAATACACACACATACACACACACAGACACACACACACTATGCATATCTGGGCCGGCCAATATACGGATCCCGGGCGACGGAAGGACCCTGTGATCTAATACCCCGCCTCCGGTACTGGGTCTGAAGGCGGCCCGGGGCTTACATATCTCCCACTTTTGCAGGATAAAGCAACGATGACTGGTTCTTCCTCACTTCCTCCCGAGGTGAACTTTAGTGATCTCTCTTGCCCCCTAGACCAACCTGCCCTACCATCCTAAACTATTTCTCTTTGTATATACAACACGTGAGATGAGTTTCCTGTCTCCAGTTTTTTAGATTTATTACCCAAATGTACTGACTAAGTTTCCTGCCTTATATTCACCATATATATATAAATATATATGTTACAGTTAATACGTATAATCAGTTAATATGTATATTCTCTGAAAAAAACAGTTAATACATAATATTACCTGTTTCACTCAGGGAATATACAAATGTCAAATTGACATTGAAAAGGGACGACATCGGTAGTAATAACATAATTATAAGTAACAAATATATTCCTTACCTTCGGCAGGCCAACGTCTACACACGTTCACACCAACAACGTAGGTAACACTGAGGCGGCACTGAGGCCAAGTTGCCGAGTCAATGCCGACTTGCCGTGTGTTCCATTCAGTCATAGGTTCATAGTCTCGAACCATTTATTTCGAGTTTCCTTTACAAGTGTATTACATTTATTTCGAGTTCCCTATACAAGTGACCCCTTCAATTTTCAGTTTAGGGAATATGTATAAAAAAGGCCTCCACATTTCAGGTAATATGTATAATAACTGTAATTTTTAGGTATTATGTATATTCCCTTAGTGAAACAGGTAATATATGTATTAACTGTTTTTTTCAGAGAATATACATATTAACTGATTATACGTATTAACTGTAACATATATATATATATATATATATATATATATATATATATATATATATATATATATATATATATATATATATATATATATATATATATATATATATATATGTGTATTGAAACCTATGTCCACGAATGTACATTTCTCTGGATGTGTGTCAGGTTGTGTATCTTGAAACACGTCGAGAGAGAGAGAGATGATAGCCTGCACCTCGTTACTGGCAGAGAGGCATGTACTCAGAATGGATAAAACAGTCAATAGAGGATTCACATTCTGATGACCTGTTTGAGAGAAGGAGTCGAACCAGTTTGTGTAGTTCAACCCGCCACCTCCACTAACCATTTTACCTTTATACCATTTATTGCATCTATACGCGTTTATCTAATCTAAGTGATGCTATGTGTCCTCTCAAACAAATTTACTGTTACAGAGAGAGGTATACTATTTCGGTGACTCGTAATTTTTCCTCTACCCTTTTATTAATGTTATACATGGCATGATAACGATTGGAAGTAACAGCGCGTAACGTCCTGTAGCAAATTCATGTTAGTGTGACATGTCTAACACTTTCACTTATAATTAACACATTAACATTTGTCTCACGCAGAAGGGACCACGAATTTAAATACAAACTAAAGCTTCAGACAAGAAAAGGATAATGGCGTTGCATCAATGTAGGTATAATTTCTCAGATACATATTTGATTAATACATCCTACAGTATCCAAGAACAGCACGACTTACTATTACAATTAGTATTACACGACTCATTATTAGTACACTCAAGCTGAAGGAAAATTTTACAGCAGAGTTTGGAGTGTTTGTGAGGCTATAATATTTTCTTCCTACAACAGTTTATACATCCCTCAAAGTGTTAATGGGAAGCACACCAGAAAAACAACGACTTAACAGAGAGGGATGTATGTAGGTAAGTGTGTTGTTGTCTTCAGCCAGGGAGGTGATCAGATCGTCACCATCTACTCTACCTCCTCAGACCAGTTTCTGTTGTTTTTTTCTTAGATCTAGTTGCTTGGTCGGTAACTAACCACCTTTCCCACCGTCTCGCCTCAAGCCCCAGCAAAGAGTTAAGACGCCAAGGACAGGTACGGAATTAGTTAGTTAGTTGGTTAGTTAGCTACCGTAGTTAGATTATTACTTCACTTCAAGCTTGGGGTCCATAAAAAATACCTTGAGACGTAGGTACACTCTGCAAAAAATGTTTGGAACCACCCTCCATTAATTTTAGAATTTTTATCACGCACGGTTGGTACGCCTGCTAAGTTAGCCCGAGTGTCCCTGAACAGGGACAATAATACACCTATTATACACCAATATACACCATTAATACACCTATTCATAACACGTATTATAACAGTAGGTTAATATTATACAATAAGTATGCAATAACTATTATCGCCAGTGGAATAGGCTTACCAACTCTACATAGCACTAGCAATAGGACTGGTTCCAAAAATTATTTGCAGACTGTACACCAATTTGGTTGAGAGTTACTGAAGGTCTGTTGAGTCCTCCAAACTATACAGGCAAAAAAAATGCAAAAACACGTTTTTTTAGCCAAAAAAGTCGATTTGTACAGTGCTAGAAAAATTTCAATTTTCAGAAAAAAAATGCTAAAACACGTTTTTTGGCCCAAAAAGTCGATTTGTACTGTGCTAGAAAAATTTCAATTTTCAGGCAAAAAAAATGCAAAAACACGTTTTTTGGGCCCAAAAAGTAGATTTGTACTGTGCTAGAAAAATTTCAATTTTCAGGC
>JAWZYT010000975.1:0-122500 GCA_034508575.1 Petrolisthes manimaculis
GATGATGCTTCGTGGTGGTATTTGAAGGACTCAATTACCTCTAATTTTCTGACTACATCTTAAAAAAAATGTGGGAAAGAAAATACTATATTACGAGGCTTCAATCATGTCTTCCTCTTCTTCCTCAGAGCTTATAACTTTTTTAAATCCCCCTAGAGAGAGAGGGAGAGGGAGAGGGAGAGAGAGAGGGAGAGAGAGAGAGAGGGAGGGAGAGGGAGATGGAGGGGGAGAAAGAGAGAGGGAGGAAGGGAGAGGGAGAGAGAGGGAAAGAGAGGGGGAGAGAGAGAGGAAGGGAGAGAGAGATTTTATACTTTTTAAAACATACTTTACAAACGCATATGAAAACGAATGATGTTCAGTACTTACTTTTATATATATAGAATAATTAACAACAAGACAGCCCCCCCCCAAAAAAAAAAAAAAAAAAATTACCAAGAATATAATAATAATACGAAAAATTAAATACCTCGCATAATAATAACTAGAATCTTTTTGTCAGACGATGATGAGGAAGTGAAGAAAAATATAAAATTCCTGGTGGTGAGTAAAAATGATTCCCCCCCACCCCCACCCCGCCGCCGCCGCTGTTGTTGTTGTTGTTGTTGTTGTTGTTGTTGTTGTTGTTGTTGTTGTCAGGCGAGTGTTTCATTAACCCTCCAGATTGAAATAAATTAAGCACAAGGAAGGGGCAATTTTTTTTTTTTTTTTTTTTTTTTTTTTTACGTGGTTAATTCCTGCAAGACTGAGGAGGAGGGGTCGACCAACTCTCTCTCTCTCTTTCTCTCTCTTTTCTTTCTTTCTTTCTCTCTCTCACTATTTTTGTTCTTACGTAAGTTCTTATTATGAAATACACACCAACATCTTGTGGGATCATTAAAGTTCATTATTATACACTTGTTGCCAGAAGTTCCGATACACATAACGGAGACTTCAGTAGATATATATGTGTGTGTGTGTGTGTGTATGTGTGTTTGACCTTATGTGAGTGTATGTGCGTATGAACATGTGTGTGCGTGCGTTTGATCTAATATGAGTGTGTCTGTGTTTAGTTATGAGTGTATGTGTGTATGTTTGTATTTATATATATATATATATATATATATATATATATATATATATATATATATATATATATATATATATATATATATATATATATATATATATATACCATGAATGTATGCATATACATGTATGTGCTTGGCTAAGTGTGTTTGTATATGTATGTGTTTGGCCAATTGTGTGTGCATGTATTCGTGTGTTTGCCCAAGTGTAAGTGTGTTAGAATGTGTGTGTGTGTGTGTGGAACGAGTTTTGTAACTAATGTGTGTATGAGGCCTGTGAGTGTAGGATGGTACAGTCAGCACCATAAGTTGATGCACTACATTTCCACCAACGTATGCAAAACTACAGTACTATACATTGATTTTGTAACAATTTTAATACAGTGATGACAGATATACTCCACATAAGGATAAAATTACAGGCAGCTAGATACAGTCAGCTTTATCAGTCAGCTTTATATAAATTCACACCATCTTCACCTACGTATGCAAGAGCTATAATATATACAATTATAATACAGGGATGACACATATATAATTCACATATTATGATAAATTTCACATGATGTTGTTAGAAATAAAAACTGGTTCAGAAATACAACTACTATGTCTGGTCATTTTTTTTTTACATTTTAACATTATCACCTCGTGGGATAGGAGAGAATTTTTGCTGGCGACTGTACGTATGTGGATATGCTAATGTGTTAGTGGTCAGTTAGCTGTATATATACGTGTTGTGTGTAAAGGCAAGCGTGTTGGTATGTAGGTATGATTTGTTTGTATGTGTGTGTGTGTGTGTGTGATGAGGGCATGTGTTCGTGTTTTCTGTTGTGTGTGTGTATATGTGTGTACTTGAGAGAGAGAGAGAGAGAGAGAGAGAGAGAGAGAGAGAGAGAGAGAGTTACATAGAGTTACATAGATACACAGGCCACACAGACATTATTGCCCATAGCGAGGTGGTCTGGCCTTAATATTAATACCTAATAAAACAGAATTTCCGTTTCAGCATTGATGTTATTTAATGTGGGATATGTGTCGGTCTAACCTGTTTATAAACATTTCAATTGAACTGCTTTCTATAACATGTTCAGGGATATTATTCCATTTATCCACTACGTAGTTTGTGAAGAAGTATTTCGTTATATCTAGGTTGCTTCTGTAACCTCTAAGTTAATTAAAAAAAATAAAAAATAGTTACTTTTACAATTAACCTCGTCCCTCCTAAAATGTTTCAGAGAGAACGAACGGATGGTAGTGGTGGGTAGGGAGGGGGGTGTGGGGGAGGATGTGTGTGGGGTGGGGTGTGGGGGAGGGGCTTGTAGGTAGGTAATTTAGGGTGGTGGGAGGGGGTAGGGTAGGGTAGGGTAGGTGGGAAAGGAAAGGGGGGGATTTGCCTTCTGTACTCTGGATAGGTAGGTAGGTAAGTGGGTAGGTTTGTAGGTAGGTAGGTAGGTAGGTTTGTAGGTAGATAAGTACGTAGGTAGGTTGGTAGCTAAGTAGGTAGTATATGTAGGTAGGTAGGTAGGTAGGTAGATAGGTAGGTAGGTTGGTAGATATGTAGGTAGATAATTAGGTAGTATAGGTAGGTAGGTAGGTAGGAAGGTAAACTTATAAACCCAATCAGTAAATCTTTTCCTGTTATTACTCTGTTATCTTCATTCTGTTGATACTTCCTGGTTTCTGTTGATGTTCTGTTTGTCTTTGTTGATGTTCCGTTGGTCTCTGTTGATCCCTCACATCTTCCCCCTCCCCCTACATCCCCCCCCCAACCTCCCCCCACTTCCCTCGTCCCCACTACCCCTCCCACACTACCCTCCCTCCACTACCCCTCCAACCTCCTCCCCCCACAACTTCCCACTACCCCTCCTCACATCTTCACACTACCCCTCCCCACACTACCCCCCCCCCTTACGTCTATTCAATAAACTTTCATTCAGTCTTCGTAATAAAATGTGTACTGTATTCGTTAAAAGTTTTATGTACCTAACTAACTTTACACTCCCAAGATTATCATTATTATATGTATAGTCGCGAACAATAATCCCTAGCCCACCTCTCTCTCTCTCTCTCTCTCTCTCTCTCTCTCTCTCTCTCTCTCTCTCTCTCTCTCTCTCTCTCTCTCTCTCTCCTGTTTCCACGTAGGTGTATTAAATAACTTTCATATATTATTTTTCGTTAATTTAATCTGTGTGTGTATAATTATATGTGTGTGTGTGCGTGTGTGTGTGTGTGTGTGTGTGCTCGGGGGGGAGGGCATTCCGTTTTCATATTGAGTGTTTTTAAACTTCATATAATATTTTTAATTAATTTGAGCTGTGTGTGTATATGTATATGTATATGTATGTATATATGTATGTATTTGTATGTATGTAAGTATGTATATATGTATGTATGTATATATGTATATGTATGTATGTACTTATGTATGTGTATATGTATGTATGTGTATGTATGTATGTTTGTATGTTGTTGCCTCCTGCCCCTCCATGTGATGAACTATAAATCTAACCGTAATGTCTGGGTGTTGTGGCTGGCTCGTAAATCATACTGTGCTCCTCAACTGGCTGCATGGCTGGATGGCTGCTTGGCTGGATGGCTGACTGGATGCTTGGCTAGTTGGCTGGATGGATGCTTGGTTGGCTGGATGGCTGGATGCTTGGCTAGTTGGCTGGCTGGATGGCTGCTTGCTTGGATAGTTGGATGGCTGACTGGGCTCTATAGATAGTTGGCTGGCTAGTTGGCTGGCTAGTTGGTTGGTTGGCTGATTGTTTGCTAACTTGCGATAGTGGGCTAATTCTCTCTCTCTCTCTCTCCTCTCTCTCTCTCACACACACACACACACACACACACACACACACACACACACTGTCATCCATTCTTTTCGTTCACCTTTTGTTTAGTTTTTTTCTTCGTTATAATTATCATAATCTTTATCCCCTCTCTCTAGTGTTCTCCTCCTCCTCCTCCTCCTCCTCCTCCTCCTCCTCCTCCTCCTCCTCCTCCACCTTCATCACTGTCATCATCATCCATCTATTATTTCTTTCCCTCCTCTCCTCCATCAATATCAAATCATAATCATCATCACCATCACCTATCTATTACTTCAATCCTCCTCCTCCATCCTCCATCCCTCTCCTTCTCCTCCTCCTCCTTCTCCTCTTCATTTTTCTTCTCCTCTTTCTCCTCCTCCTCCTCCATCCTCCCCTCTTCCCTATCCTCCTTCTCTCTCCTTCCCCCTCCCCTCTTTCCTATCCTCCTTATCCTCTCCTTCTCTTCATTCCTCACTCCTTCCCCCTCCCATCCACCTTTGCCCCAGTAGAGGCAGGACCCTCTCGTTGTGTAGTGTTTCATAGTTTTTAATTGACTGCACGCCTAGCTACCGATCCTACTCACCCCCTACCTCCCTCTTTATTAGTGGTATAGGTGGTGGTGGTGGTAGTGGTGGTGGTGTGTTGATATTGTAATCAGTCCTCTGTTGTGTGTGTGTGTCTGTGTCTGTGTGTGTGTGTGGGTGTGGAACTGTTAGTGGTTTGTGTTGGTTTTGTGAAGGTGTGTTAGGTCTCTCTCTCTCTCTATTTTCTCTCTTTTCTCTCTCTCTCTCTCTTATGTGTGTGCGTGTTTCTTTCGTGTGTATCTCCAGGTGTGTGTGTGTGTGTGTGTACAACATTCCCGTATGCTTATATATTCGTCGTAATGATAGCATAACCAACCAATACACACACACACTTACACCTGCTGGACCTGCATGTTGTGTGTGTGTGTGTGTATACAAATATTCGTCGTAATGATAGTATAACCAACCAATACACACACACACACACACACACACACACACACACACACACAGACACACACACACACACACACACACACCTGCTTATAGGACCTGCATGTTGTGTGTCAGGTCAGCTTTTCCTCACCTCGTTTCTCCTTTATTTTACAAGACGATGGTACAGTTAGGCAAGGTCCTGGAATGCTCAGAACCAGGGTGGGGCAGGTGTGTGTGTGTGTGTGTGTGTGTGTGTGCAGATGCTAGTGTGTGTGTGTGTGTGTGTGTGTGCAGGTGCTACGTGTGGGTGGGTGGATGTTTATTTGTTGTGTGTTTGTGAGTATCTGTGTTTACAAAGTTACGTGGCTGCATAATACCACATTGTTTGTTTTGGGTGGTAAATCTGGAGCAAAATGATTCCTCCAAACTATTCCAGGCAACAGGATACCATTATTTGTCTTCATTTAGGTCTGTTTCGTGGCATAGTTTGGAGGAATCAAGGCACTGCAGTCAATCAAAAGTGTACTGTACTATCCCCTTAATACCACTACAGGTACAGAAACAGAATATGACATCATCACTCGTTCAAAAAAAAAAAAGGAAAAAAAGAAAAAAAAAGAAAAAAAAAAGAAAAAAAAAATTATCGGTGCATGATTTCTCTCCAAGCCACTTTTACATGTACAGTTGGGCACAGGTATTCTGACACAACACAAGACTATCTATTACTTCAATCCTCCCTCCTCCATCCTCCATCCCTCTCCTTCTCCTCCTCCACTTCCTCTTCTCCTCGGGTCCATCCTCCTCCTCCATCCTCCTCCATCCATCTCCTCTTCCTTTTCCTCCTCCTCTTCCTCCTCCTCCTGGGAAGTACTGCTATGAATGGTCTACCTAGTGACTCTGTGATTAGCCAAACAAGAAACCTAATAATAATAATAATAATAATAATGTTGTATTGCAGTTACATACCGGTAGTCTTACTTTTTCTATAATATGTTGTAAGTAAGCCTTTGAAAACAATAGCGTGTGTACCAATACTTGTGGTGGCCAATAGTATAGTTAAGCAAGGAAGTGGAAAGTGCAACAACAAGAAAAATGTGTCTGTATTTGGCAACATCTCCATGGTAGTTGTTTGTTTGTAAGCCTTTGTATATTTATGAATGAATCACTGGAAACACGAAACTCAATTAATGTAAAGTGATGAAACGTGATTGGCTGAACTTGGAGTGATGGTAGTGAATATGTTGAAAGGGATGAAACGTGATTGGCTGAACTTGGAGTGGTGGTAGTGAAGATGTTGAAAGTGATGAAACGTGATTGGTTGAACTTTGAGTGGTGGGACTGGGACGGGACAACAAGTGATAAAGTGCTACAGTGTTGGTTTGTTTTGGTTTGGTTTGGGATGTGGGGTGGGTTTGGTTGAGGTTGAGTTGTGGTGACTTCTGACTTACTTAGTGGACAACTGGCTATTTTATTATTCTTGTTCTTCATAATCTCTCTTTCTCTCTCTCTCTCTCTCTCTCTCTCTCTACTTGTTCTTCATAATCTCTCTCTCTCTCTCTCTCTCTCTCTCTTATTTATTTACCTTTTTCCATCACTGGGAGAGAAACCAAGGAAAGTGAGATGGTTACCTGGTGGAGAACTGCTGATGAATTATTTGCAACAAGTGTTAGATAAATAATATCTGTAGGGGAAACCAGACGTTGTAAAATAGGTATAATTTGTAGAGTGTATAATATATAGAGGTTCTTTCACTCCCATTAATTTACCTTTTACTATCCATTCCTTCCTTTCATTCCCTTTACACTTTACTTCTCCTTTACTGCTGAACCTAACCTAATAATCCCGAATACCTTCACCATCACTATTCCATGTCCCTGCTTCACTATCCTCACTATCCTTTCTTCACTATCCCCACTCCCACCATTACTACTACTACTCCCTGCCCTTGCTGTACTATCCCAATCACCACCACCACCACCACCACCATTCCTCGCCTCTGCTGCACTATCCCCTTCTGCTTCTGCTTCTGCTGTTGCTTCCCCTCCCTCGCCCGAAGCCTCTGTTGATGTACTAGCGCTTCCAGTCCAAGCTCCTCCCTCTCTCCCTCACTCTCACTCTCCTGCTCCCGTCCCTCTCCTCCCTCTCACTCTCCTGCTCCCGTCCCTACCTTCCTCTCCTCCTCCCGTCTCTAGCTTCCTCTCCTCCACCCATCCCAGCCTTCCTCTCCTCCCATCCCAGCCTTCCTCTCCTCCTCCTGTCCCTATCTTCCTCTCCTGCTCCCATCCCTATCTTCCTCCTCATACCCTGCCTTGCCTTGCCTTCCTTCAACCTCGCCTTCCTTTCGCCTCGTCTTCCCTTTGCCTCGAGCACTTGTTGACGTCAGTAGCTCTTCCCTTCCTTTCCCTTCCCTTCCTTACAACCCCTTTACCTCAGACCTCTCTCCTTCCCTCCTACCTACCCTTTTCTAACCCTCCCACCATCCAAACCTTTTCCCCTAACCCTCCCACCCTCCTACCCTTCCTTCCTTACTCCTTGTCTGCCTTCGTTGCGTTGCGTCGTGGTGCAGGAGCCGAGGGAGGGTAGGGCGGCAGGTGGTGTTTGGTGTGGTGTACTGTATTTAGTGGACCAGCGCGCCAGATCTCCACTCTGATACTCGGCCCAATGGTAAGTGATGAGCGCCTCCACCAGTCATCAGTGCAACTACAACCTTCCTCTCTCTCTCTCTCTCTCTCTCTGCCTTGGTTGGTTCTTTTACTCCTTCCTACCTCCTCCTCCTCCTCCTCCTCCTCCTCATTCCTGTCTCCTCACCCCTCCTCCTCCTCCTCCTCCCTCCTAGTTGCCTCCCTGTCTGTCTCCCTCCCTCTTCTCCCTATCCTTACTTGTCTCTCCTTCCTCTCCTTTCCTGCCACATCGTCTCCTTCCCTGTTTTCCTACTCTCCTCCTACATTACCTGTCAACACCACTCCTATCCTACCATCCCTTCCTATCTCATATTATTCTTGGTATTCTCTCTCTCTCTCTCTCTCTCTCTCTTTCTTTCTTTCTCTTTCTCTTTCTCTTTCTCTCTCTCTCTCAAGTATTCAATCAATTAATCCTTCTCTTTATTGTTGAATGATCCTTTTTTTCGAAAAAAGACACACAAACACACATATACACCCACATAAAAACACACACTTACAGAAAGAGAAATAGATTGAGAGATAGATATAGATAAATATTCATTTATATATATATATATATTTCTCTATCTTCTCTCCACAAGCATAGATATACCCTCCCTGCCTTCTACTACTCCTCCTACTCCTCTCTCTCTTCCTTCTTCCTGTCTCATTAGTTCTCTCCTCCTCCTCCTCCTCCTCCTCCTCCTCCTCCTCATCGTGTGTCATCTTCCTTCCTTCCTTTCTTCCCCTGCCTCAAGTCTTATCTCCCCTCTCCCCTCCCCTCCCCCTCCCCCTCCCCCCTGACTATTACATCTCCATCCCACCTGTCTCACATATTCTTCCCCCCTTGTCTCATTTCACGTTTACCTTGTCTCCCCTTTCATCGTTTATCTCAACTATTTCTGATGTATATTATCTTGCCTTGGGTCGAATCCCCCTCTTTATTTGACTCTATACTCCTTGGGGGAATCAGTTTTTTTTTTTTTTTTTACCTTTTCTTTTTTCATTCCACGTCTTTTTCTTCTTCTTGTTTGCATTTTGTCTCCTGCCTCTTTTATCTTTTGTAGTGTGTGTCTGGCTATCGTATATATACTCTCTCTTTTTTTTTTTTTTTTTTTTATTTAAACAGTGTACAAATGTTGTTATACATCTCTCTCTCTCTCTCTCTCTCTCTCTCTCTCTCATATGTTTAATTCCCTTCCTTCCGACCAGCCTGCCCTCCTGACTACCTTCCTTTTTGTCTCTCTCCCATTCCTCCTCTCCCCCTCCTCCCCCTTCCTCCTCCTCCTCCCCCCCCCTTCCCCCTCCTCCTCCTCTTCTTCTTCTTCCTCCCCAAGGCATCAAGAGGGCTTTGCCAGGAGGATTGGAGAGGCAGGAAACACCAACGCCCCTCAAGCAGGTCCTCAGGCCAAGCACGCACACCCACAAACTCACACACACACATACACACACACACACACACTCTCTCTCTCTCTCTCTCTCTCTCTCTCTCTCTCTATTATATACACAACCTATGTCAAGTTGATGATGTCCTTCCTTGTCCTCACCTCACACACACACACACACACACACCAGGAGACATTCGTGTGTATCTCATTCCAATTGTACTGTCCCTGTTCTCTGGGTGACGGTATAATATGATTTTTTTTAGTATCCACGTCACGTTTGGTGTCACATCTGATGGATTGTGTTTCCTTTGCTTGTTGATTTGGCTTGTGTTCTGTGCTGGCAGTGTGTGTGTGTGTGTATGTGTGTTCTGTGTGTGTGTCTGTGTGTTCTGTGTGTGTGTGAGGATATTATGGTATCGTTCCTTGAATAACTTTGGACACACTTGTATATATTATAATGTGTCGTCAGTTAATGTGTTCCTATATGGTCAGTATATAATGGTGTTGTTCTTTGACTATATATAATCTGGGACACACTTGTAAATAATGTGAACTTCTGCTTCTGTGTCTAGCTCTCGTTCGTTCATTCGTTCGTTTTTGGTGCCTCAAGTAAATTTGTATATTATGTAAGAGAGGCCGTAGTTCTTAAAGACAGAAATCTAAACAGGTCCTAAAAACTACAGCCTGTGGCCCTCCTCCTTGACTCGTTTAACCAGTCCAATGATTTTCCATTAATGACAACTCTGTTTCCGTTCACTGAACCAGTTTACTCACCTCTCATACGCCTCTGCCTCGCTATGTTTACCTTCAGTCCCAGGTGATGTTTGTCTGGGGAACTAGAAGACATTATAATCTTATTTCAACTTTTATATAGGCTTATATTTTAATCTAAAGGGGTGGATAATTAGAAAGAGTCTGGTCATGTTTATATTATACCTGCAGAGAGAGAGAGATAGAGAGAGAGAGACAGAGACAGCCACAGAGATAGACAGACAAACAAACAGTTAAGAAGAGAGAAAGAGTGTAAAATGTCTTGAAGATGGGATGAGGGAGGAAAGTAGTGAAGGAGATTATGAGGAAAGAAAGTGCTCGATGGATGCAGGAAAACTCTACGGTACTCGTAAGCCAAGAATGACTCCCTCCAATTTGCCACAACGACACATTACATTACATTACATTACTTCCCATAACATACACAGTGAAAGCTACATGCAGGAGATCCGCCTTGTCAAGAGATGATTGTACGACAGGTAGAGATAGGGTATGGCCTCTTGTCTTTCCTCTCGTATATTATATTGAATCTTTTCCATCTTGTCAGAGTTGATGGTGTAATAGAAAGAAAGGTAGGGTAGGTGGCTTGTGTTTCCTCTCGTATATTATATTGAATCTTTTCCATCTTGTCAGAGTTGATGGTGTAATAGAAAGAAAGGTAGGGTAGGTGGCTTGTGTTTCCTCTCCTATATATTGAATCTTTTCCGTCTTGTCAAGTGTTCATGTTGTAATAGAAATAAATGTAGGGTAGGTGGCTTGTCTGTCTTTCCTCTCTCTCTTCTTCACCGTCATCCATCCATCCATCCATCCGTTCGTCCATTCAGCCTTTATTGATCACTCTTTGTTTGTTGTTTTTTGTTGCTATTGTCGTTGTTGTTATTGATTATTGTGGTGTCGTCAGTTACTAAGTTACCTCTCTCTCTCTCTCTCTCTCTCTCTCTTTCCTCTCTCTCTCTCCTCTCTCTCTCTCCTCTCTCTTCTCCCTCTCTCTCTCTCTCTCTCTCTCTCTCTCTCTCTCAGGCCATGAAAATAAGATAAAAACAAAACAAAAAACAATGATAAGCACAAACATCAAGGCAACAGAGGAAGAGGAAACGGAGGAAGGAAGGAGGAAATAGAGAGAAGTGGAATGATGATGATTAAGACGATGGATGATAAGGAGGTGAACTTTTAAAGACAGAAAAAAAAAGGAAAGAAATAGGAAGGGGAAGAAGGTGTTTATCAGTGAGAAGGAAGGAAGGTAAAGAGAAGTTGTGTGATATATTTTTATAGAGTACAGAGGAGGTATGATACAAAAGTCACCACTCTTAATTAAATACAAACAGGTCTACTTTTTCTATTAAGTCTGTTTGTGGGTTTAATTATGATTGAGTTGAAGGAGGAAAAATATGAAGAGGAAAGTTTTATCTGCCAGGAAGAGAGGAAAGGAAAGGAGGAAGAATTAAAGAGAGGAAAGGAAAGGAAAGGAGGAAGAAGAGAAGGATGGAGAGGAGGAGGAGAAGGAGGAAAATACAACAAGAGGAAGGGAAAGGAATAAGAAGAAATAGAGAAAGAAAGAGGGGAGGAGGAGAAGGAAAAGGAGGAAAATACAACAAGAGGAAGGGAAAGGAGGATGAGGCGTCCAAACAATGAGGGGAAGGGAATTAGGGAGAAAGCAAGCAGGAGAAAACAATAAGACGCTCTGCCACATCACTCACTCCCCTTCCTACCTCGCCTTTTCACTCATTCACACTGTCTCGCCTGGAAACACACACATCAACGGGTGAAATTACTCTACTACACATACACACACATACGTACATACATACATACATACATACATAGACACACACACATATATACATCATACATACATAGTCACTGGCGTACACATACATACATACATACATACACACACACATATACACACATATACACACATATACATACATACACACACACTGGCGTACACACACACACAAACACAAACACATGCAGAGGGTGAAGGAAGAGAAAGGTGGTGGAAGTGTGAAGAAGGAAGAGAAGGCAGGCAGGAGGCAGGGAGGGAGGGAGGGCACCATGCAGGAATGAAAGGAGGAGTGCTAAGTAAGAGTAAGAATGTATATGTGTAGGAAAATAAATAAATAAAATGTCTGCGAAGTGAGCAAGTCAACTTTTAATTCCCTCTCAAAATGACAATATACTTCATTACTTATAAGACCCATTATTATTTATTATTATTATTATTATTATTATTATTATTATATATAGTTCTCCCTTTCGTTCTATTGACTCTGGTGGGAATATGGCACATAATAATGAAAGGAAACTGTGACTCGCTTTACTGGTTACAGAAGTATACAGCTAGATCCTGTTCTGAAGCCTCAAGGTACAGCACACCAACAGGTTCGAGCCCTGACGAGGTTTATAATATTAGAGAGAGAGTTGAGTATGTGAGGTGAAGTGGCTGTGGCTGGAGAGGAGGAAGGAAGGCAATGGATGGATGGATGGAGACTAGGCTGGAAAACACTGATTCATCTGTACAGTTGGACACATGAATGGGTGGTATAAGCCCAAGTGAAAGATGGTCAATTTCTGCCCAATATCAAGTTCCTTAGTGCCAAATAGAAGACATCAGGGGCAGAAGTCAGTATTGAGGATGGTAATAAAAAAGCAAATACCTGATAATAGACACTGGTTGCTCATATGGGACAAGTATCTTTCACCTGCATGGGCTGTACCACCCATTCATGTGTCCAACTGTACATACACCCTAGCTGTCTCCTATGCAGTATATACACCCTATAGGCTTCACTGTTCATCTATACACATACACGCTGGCTTCAATATACACAGTAGACTCCTATTTACACCCTAGGCTTCCTTCATTCATCTATACATACACACCCTGTCTCCTTCATTCATCTATACATTACATACATACAACCTGAGTGTGAACCTTAGGGCAGGGGGCGGTGTTGTCACGTTTACCATCGCAGTCCTGTGGTGGCGAGAGAAATGATGTCGACGTGAGGTGTGGTGGTGGTGGGAAGGAGATGATAGAGGATGGGTATACTGTTTATGGTAGTGGTGGGGATGGTGGTGGTGTAGGGGGGGAAGGAGATGGTGATGATGGAGAGAAGGGGTATTGGGTTGTTGTGGTGTTGTTGTTGGTGTTGTTGTTGGTGTTGTTGTTGTTGCTGTTGTTGTGGTGGTGGGAAGGAGATGGTGATGGAGAGAAGGGGTATTGGGTTGTTGTTGTTGTTAGTGGTGGTGATGGTGGTGGGAAGGAGGATGGAGAGGAAGGGATGAGTATAGATGGAGGGAGGGAAAGTGATTATGGAGAGGAGGAGGGGAGAGGGGTACTGGTTGTGTTGGAGGTGGAGGTGGTGGAAATTGAAGGAGGAAAAAGGTGTAGCAACGATAATGATGGAAAAAGTGTAGAAGGAAGAGATACCTTACTCGATAAACTAAACTGATCAAAATTCAGCTATTAAAGTGTGGGTAAGGAAAGAGAGGATGATGGAGGTGAAGGGAAGGTGTGTGTGTGAGAGGGTGTGTGAGAGGAAGGGAGGTGTGAGAGGGAGTGGGTGTAAGGGGAAGGTAGATGTGAGAGAGTGTGGGTGTGTGAGATAGGGAGTATGAGGGGGAAGGAGATGTGTGAGAGAGAGGGTTGGGATGTGATGGAAAGGAAGGTGTGAGAGAGAGAGAGTGTAAGAGAGTGTAGGTGTATGAGGATGGGGAAAGACGGGGCTGTAAACATGAGAGAGGAAGAACGAAAAGAGAAGAGAAGAGAAGAGAAGAGAAGAGTTTGGAAGAAGAGAAAGATAATAACACAGGAAAGAAAAGATCGTGTTGCGTCTAAGAAGAAGAAAAGAGAAAAAAGGTTAAAATAAATAAAATAATAAATTACATGCAAAAATTATTACTACCAAAATAGGAACCCGGGATTCATAAAAAAAAAAAAAAAAAAAAAAAAAACATAAACAACAGAATTTGCTTATTTAGTTATAATTTTTCGGAGGGTGTACGGTTACGAGCGAAAGTCGGAAAAATTGGAGGTAAATGAGTGCTTCAAATACTGCCAAGACACAACACACACACACACACACACACCTACAGTATAGGAAAGGATCGTGTTTCGTGGAGATAGTCAGGAGGAATCAGAAGCCTCCAATTCTCAAAAAAACAATCACAGGGAACTTAAGCAAATGAATCCGAAAATATTTGTTGACAAAAAAAAAAATTGGTATTATTAATATAATCAACAACAAACACTTCCTCACATTTTATTACATTATTCCTGTTTCTGGTGGATTATTTTTTTATATACCCTGAACGAACGCTAATAATAATGACCCATAATTTTCCTTATTATTAGCGGCCAAGTACGGTCCTGGGGAAAACAAAAATAAAGTTAAAAGTTTCCTCACGCCAAAAACACGCCCCTTCTCCCGTCGCCCCTCCCCCCCACCTTACCCCCCGTCTGCCAGTCTGCCCGCCCCCCCTACTGACTGACTGACTGTAATGACTGGACACCAACCTAACTAAGCCTGGAGATGTAATGATAAGTGTAAAGTGTAAAAATATGAAGTGTAATGTAAATCTCCTGCCCCTCACCTCCTCCTCCTCCCCCTCCAACCACGCACCCCCTCACCCTCCCACCCCACCCCCCTCTATGGTCATATAAATAAAATAATCCACCGTGAGAATTAAATAGAAAGCCTGAATCCTCCAAACTATGCCACGAAACAGATCCCCTCCTATATACCAGAGTTATAGTTAAGGTGATAATCATTCACTTTGGTTGACATTGGAGTGTCTTGATTCCTCCAAAAAAAAAAAAAAAAAAAAAAAAAATGCCAGGAAAAATGGACCAGATAAAAAAATATATATATGTAATGAATGAATGGTGTGAAACTGTTGCTGGAATATACAGTAGTTTAGAGGAGGAATCATTTGCTCCAGATTTACCAACAAACATAATAAATAATGAGATGTTTCCTGGCATATATTGTATAGCTTGGAGGAATCAGTAGCCCTCCTGTTTTCTCCATACAAAAAAAAAAAAAAAAAAAAAAAGTTGATTAAATAGGAAAGGGCAGGCAACGAGTATATATTGCCACGTAACTTCTGCTGAGGACTGTGCATATCTTGACGCTATTCTGTGGTCGCAGGGAAGGTCGACTTGAGGCCAGGAGGACGAGGAGGAGGAGGAGGAAGGGGAGACAGAGGTGGAGGAGGATGAAGAGGAGGAGGAGGGGGAGACAGAGGAGGTGGGAGATGAGAGAGGAGACAGACGGGGAGGAGGAGGAGGAGAAGGAGAAGGAGACAGAGGAGGAGGATGGTGAGAGGTGGAGGAGGAGGAGACAGAGAAAAAGGAGGAAGAGATTGAGGGAGGTGGAGGAGACAGGGAAGGAAGAGGAGACTGAGGAAGGAGTTGAGGAGGTGGAAGAGGAGGTGATGCCAAAGGAGGAGGAGGAGGCAGAGGATTGAGAGGGGGAGGAAGAGGAGGAAGAGAACCGTGAAAATTAACGTACATGTTTAATGGCGTGATAGTGTGTGTGTGTGTGTGTGTGTGTGTGTGTGTTGTTGGTGGAGGGGGGGGGGCTTCAGGTTCCTCCAAATTATGTGAGTTGGGGTATTGTTTTGTTGCAGAGTTTGGGTGAATCAATAAACATCCAATTGTCCAGCAAAGGGAAAGTTTTTATGTTTATTATTATTATTATTATTATTATTATTATTATTATTATTATTATTATTATTATTACTAGTAGTAGTAGTAGGCCTAGTAGTAGTAGTAGTAGTTTTTTTTTTCTTCGATTTGGTAGATTTTCATTCCTTCCAACCATTCCTTTTAGGGGAACAAATGGTAGTGGAAGCCTTGATGGTTAGTGTTGTGAGGTTTGTAGTAGTAGTAGTAGTGGTAGTAGTGGTGGTGTGGTGTGGTAGTAGTTTGCTGCTGTGATGGTGGTGGTGGTAGGAGTAGGATGGTGTAGGAGTAGTGGTGGTAGTGTTGGTGATGGAGTTACTGTCAGTAGCTAACATATGTATTATTATTATTATTATTATTATTATTATTATTATTATTATTATTATGTAGGTGGTGTAGTAGAAGAGATGGTAGTGATGGGGTGATGGTGATGTGGTTACAGTTGTGGTAGCAATGTTGTGGTAGCTCTGCTGGTGTTGTTGTTGTTGTTGGTGTTGTACTGGTTGTGTGGTGCTCAGTGTGGTATAGGGAGTGGTATTGTGGTGGTAGTGGTAGTGGTAGTGGTAGTTGATGTAGTTGCCAAGGGTGATGAGGTTGTAGTCTAACAGGTTTGTGGTAGGTAGCAGTAGTGGTTGTGGTGTGGTAGCAGTAGTGGTAGCAATGTGGTAGTAGCATCGGTATGTAACACAGGGGTACCAATAATAGGTTGTGGGCCATGGAGGTATGTGGCATCTGGATGAAGGAAGGAAGGAGAGGGAGGGAGGGAGCCTGGAGGGATGGGTAGCTGCCTGGCCTGTGCTTCTCGACTCGTCACTCCCTCACCACACCTGGCACTACACACACGTCGCTCCTCCACCACAACACAACAACAACACTTTACTAAATCATCTCCCACTTTGAATGTACGAGTGTAGCTGTGTTTAAACGAGTGGCTATTCCCCTGTCAGTCAACCAAGGCATAACCAACCACTTTACGAAGACACACACACACACACCTTGTTAAAGATGCTGTACAGTATACCGGGACATACCGTACATAAATTGGTCAAGATGTTTTAACCGTGACATCATAGCTACAACGAAACCTTTTTCTGTAAATGCATTTAAGATAACACACACTCAATCAGGTCAAAACACATTTATATTTTTAATTTTCACCACAGCAACAAACTTAAAACCACTTACTTTTATTTTATTATTTTTTGTTGTTGCCAGTCCAAAGCCCAAAGGCCACTACAATCACACTAACAACGCGCTAAAACCACAAGCAACACTCGAGTCCACCACGACCCGCCACCACAAACAACACGCCAGGTTCAGTTCGTCTCATCCGAGTGTGTGTGTGTTAAAAAAAATAAAAGGGCGGGGGAGAAGGGAGGGGGCGTTGAAAGATGCCCGACCTTGAGTGTGTTCTTGTATATTATGTGACCAAGTGTGGGTGAAAACATATTCGGTGTGTAATCATTATATAAAAATAAGAAAAGAGAAAACCATGTGTCGATATAAACTTGATGTGTCTATAAAAACCTGATGATTACGAAAGTGTCATCATTTGGAAACGAAACTATAGCTAAAAAAGGGATATAGATCGTTTGAAAGCTGCTTGAAATAAGTGGGAACCGTATAGTGTAAGTGACTACAGAAAAATCCATGGAAACCAAGGAGTATCACTGAGAGATCATGATAACTAAAAGGAGGATTACGAGGAAGTGACAAGGATTACCAGACACATTCCCCAGCACATCATACATACAACACTTAACAGAAAACTCTCCCTGTTATAAAAGATAATTAGAAAAGTGCATATGGAGGAGAGTGAACAGAAAGGGGGCCAGTGTAATGAAGGGGCCTCACCACAGTGCCAGGAAGTGTTGTAAAGTGAACAAGAGCCGAGCAGGATGCCGGGGCGAGGAAGGTCTGGCCCGATTTCCCCATAAACAGAGGAAGTGACGTTGTGAACAATGATTTGGTGAGGGAAGGGAGAGGTTAGTTAGGTTTGCAGAGGAAAGGGAGGAAACGTTATATAGGTGTGCATGCAGTATATATATATAAGCTAGTACGGTACTGTATATTTTGTATGTCTGTACGTATTTGAATTTTTTTTACTCTCCTAACTATATATCTGATTTTCTCTCCTCTTTGCCTTACCTTGTTCAACCCCTTAATGGTCTCCTCCCTTCCCACTTCCTAAAATATATTAAAAAAAAGTATAAGAGGTTAAAATAGCGAGAGAGGAAGGAGCGAGTGAGAGAGTTAGTTGAACAGCTTTTTAAGACATGTAAGAGACGGAATATGTGAAAGGAAGTGAATGGAAAGTAGTGGAGATGAAGGAGGATGTGCATTTACTATATAATTATGTGAGTAAGGAGCTGTGAAGGGAAGAGAGAGTTGAAGAAGTAAGGAGGGAGGATAATTGTATGTAATTTAGTGTAACGTGTATGTGCGAGACGAGGAGTGAGGAAGATGTATAGCCTACCATATAGATAAGGAAATATGAGATGGTGAGTGGGTCTTCCATATACTCAGTCATAGCCAAGTTAGGAGAGGATGGGTTGGGTTGGGTCGGATCAGATAGAGAAGAAGATGGTACGAGTGAGGGCAAGGGAAGGGAGGGGAAGATGGTGTGAGGTAGGGCAAGGGCAGGGAGGTGAAATGGTGCAAGGTAGGGAGGGGAAGAAGGTACGAGCGAAGGAGAGGGAAGGAGGGAGAGGAGGTTGCGAAGGAAAGTGAAGGAGGGAGGGGAGGTTGCGAAGGAAAGGGAAGGAGGGAGGGGAGGTTGCGAAGGAAGGAGAGGGAGGGGAAGAAGGTACAAGCGAGGGAAGGAGAGGGAGGGGATGTTGGTACTAGAGAGAGAAAGGGAAGGAGGGGGGAGGAGGGGGTTGCGAGCTAGGGCAAGGGGATCGAGGGAGGGGCAGAGAGATGCTTTGCTCCAGACAAGTTGTTGGGTGAGAGTTGATGAACGTCTCTTGTCTCACCACCAGCTACCTCCTCCTAGTTGGGTCTGCTGGTTGGTAACTTCTGAAGTGTGAAGACTATAGGTAATAAAATGCACTCTAAACTAACCTAACCAAGTGTTCCTAACGTAACATTTATTAATTGTTAGGTCCCTATCCCACACTGGAACCAAACCAAAAAGTACTGAACTAGAGAAAGCAACATACATAGTCGTTCTATTTTTTTTTTAGTACCTCTCAAACGATTCATATCTCACGAGAATCTGTTTACAATAGCAGCCAGCCAGTGTCCCCCTTCCCCTGGCTGTGCTCTAGGGAACCACCACAGGGCATCATCTCCATTGGGTACTTTAGAGGTCGTGAGAATCAAGGCCGTTCTCTGTACCCTCTGTTTGGATAGGTCTGTGTGTGCGTGCGTGTAATGGCATTGTCTGCAGCTCACGTCAGATCGAGAGTATGTGTGTGTGTGTGTGTGTGTGTGTGTGTGTGTGTGTGTGTGTGTGTTACGAGTGGTGGGGTGCGTGACACAGTGACAGGAGGACCGGTTGTAACAGAACTAAACAATGGGATGTCATCACCACGTGCACTGTATATAGCCCTCTGTTACCCCACCTCACCTCACCTCACTCCCCTTCATGTTACCTCACCTCACCTCACCTTACTACCCTTCATGTTACCTCACCTCACCTCACCTTACACCCCTTCATGTTACCCCACCTCACCTCACCTTACTCCCCTTCATGTTACCTCACCTTACTCCCCTTCATGTTACCCCACCTCACCTCACCTTACTCCCCTTCATGTTACCCCACCTCACCTTACCTTACTCCCCTTCATGTTACCCCACCTCACCTCACCTTACTCCCCTTCATATTACCCCACCTCACCTCACTCCCCTTCATGTTACCTCACCTCACTCCCCTTTATACTACCTCACCTCACTCCCCTTTATGTTGCCTCACCTCACCTTACTCCCCATCAAGTTGCCACACCTCACCTCATAAAGTCATTCCTTCACTTCCTCTCCCGTAAAAGTAATTCCTTCACTTCCTCTCCCGTAAAAGTAATTCCTTCACTTCCCCTCCTCCTGACTAACGGAGAAACTATACCATAATAATTTACCGGTCTAATGTTGATCCCAGGCTACCTAACCTAACCAAGAAGTAAGGCTGTGGAGACCTTCATTCCTAGACGTATATATATAGTGCATTTATAGAACAACATTAATTTTGTGATCGCAATACACACACACTCTCTCTCTCTCAATCTCTCTCTCTATCTGTGTATGTCTGTCTGTCTCTTACACAGCGGGAACCTCAAGCTGTACCTTGCGTAACACACAGACACACACACACACATTCTCTCTCTCTCTCTCTCTCTCTCTCTCTCTCTCTCTCTCTCTCTCTCTCTCTCCAAGCCATCGTTAACCCTGTGTTCTCCTATAGGCTGTGTTTGGTGGCTCTTGCATACCAACCTAATTACTGTTTTGGTTCACTCCAGGGCACATTAGTATGTAAGCCTACTGAAGGGGCCGCCCCGCCTTGCCTCAACCCTCACTGACCAACCTCACCTAACAAAAACACAGACAAAAAAAATGTTCTATGTTTTTTTTATCTGTCACGTTTTTATTCTTCTCTCACTGAAATTATTGAAAAGAGAATAAAAGTCCAACAATAATCTGTATATCTAAATGAAGAGATTCAGTTTGTCTGTCGGGGCTGTACAAATTGTCATGTGACCACCTACCTACAGGGCCAGGAATTCACACACGGGAAGTGGACGTAAACGATTGGGGGACAGAGGACATGTTCGTCACACACAAAAAAAAACTACCCCACTAATTGCTTAATTGCACATACTTCACTTATGGTCTAGTTTATTTTTAAGTGAACTCACATGCCATCACTCTCCAGCAAATATTTTTCGAGAGCATCGCAGTGATATCTTATTATTGGAGAGAGAGAGAGAGAGAGAGAGAGAGAGAGAGAGATGGGGGGGAGGGGGGTATTGCTTGAGTTTTCCCCGCTGTGTTCGGAAGAGGTGAGTGGAATGGCAAACAAGAGAGTGAGTCGGTAGTGAGTGAGGTGAGGGCAGACGTGGCTTCCTTCCTAGCTGTCAACATGTATATACTGGATTCCTTCCTTCCTTCGCCTCGGACTGTTCTCATCCCATTCTAGCCCAGCCCATCTTATCCTATCCTATCCTATCCTATCTTATTCTAGCCCTTCTTATCCTATCGTATCCTATCCCATTCTTCCTTATTCTATCCCATCCTATCCTGCTCTATCTCATTCTACCCCATCCCATTCTACCCCAACCCATCCCATCCTACCCTACACTATTCTATCCCATCCTACTCCATCCTATCATAGACTAATAACATACTACTTTCTCTCGGTATTGTTGCACATGTACTCTCTATCGCTTTCTGTCTGTCTGTGTGTCTGTCTGTCTTCTGTCTTTCTGGGTGGCTGTGTGTCTGTCTGTCTGTCTGTCTGTCTGGGTGGCTGTATGTCTCTGTCTGTCTTCTATCTGTCTGTCTGTCTGGGTGGCTATGTGTCTGTGTGTGTGTGTGTGTGTATGTGGGGAAAGCGTCGGAGAAAGCTGTGGTTCAGTAGCCTATTCTACCGAGTATATAACACTGTGTATACCTTCCTTCACTGTGATTGATGGTGATGAAAGTGAGGTTGATGAAGTGGCTGTGATGATGAAAAGGAAGGAAGATGATGATTTTTATAGATGTTGGTGGATGAGGAAGATGAGTTTATAGAAAGTGAAGATGATTTAATAGTGGTAGCCTAATGATGATGAAAAGGGATGATGATGATGATTTTTATAGATGGTGATGATGGATGAAGATGAGTTTATAGATGGTAATGATGATGATGGATGGTGAGGAAGATGAATTTATAGATAGTGATGATGAGAAAGATGAGTTTATAGATGGTGATGAAGATGAGTTTATAGATGGTAATGATGATTATGATGCTGATGATGCTATAAGAATGACAATAATAATAATGATGATGATGGTGATGATGATATAAGTGAGTGAGTGAGTGAGGGTGATTTGAGTTAAGATACCTGTGGTTCCAATGAGTACAGATGCCCTGGAGCCTCTCTCAACACGACCCCATCCCTCCTCCTTCTACTCCTATTTTTCTTCCTCCTCCTCCTCATCCTCCTTGTTCTTGTTCTTCTTCTTCTCCTTCTCCTTCTACTACTCCTTCTTCTTCTTCTTCTTCTTCTTCTTCTCCTCCTCCTCCTCTTCCTCCTTCTCCTCCTCCTCCTCCTTCTATCTATCTATCTATCTATCTATCTATCTCACCCCAACCCCGAGACTCTAGCTCCTACCCAACCCACTCCATCCGGTCTCTCTCTCTCTCTCTCTCTCTCTCTCTCTCTCTCTCCTTGCTTGTCTCTCGTTATTTCAACCAAGGAGGTGATGTGATTGATTCAGGCTGTTTGTTTGTTTGTCTCTATTTATTTTTGGCCGAGGTTTTGTAGGCAGAACCTCTTTTTGATAAACTAGAGTGTCCCTGATTCCTCCAAACTATGCCAGGAAACAGCAGTAATATAGTCACTACCTCAACCTTACTAATAGAATAACTAACTAACTAACTAACTGTATTGTTTTGGAGCTAATGATTCCTCCATACTATTCCAAGCAACAGGATGCCATTATTAATTTTGTACTTCATATTGGGTCTGTTTCCTGGCATACGCTGGAGGAATCAAGGTGCTCCAGTCTAGAGAAAAGTGTACTACCGTATCCTCTCTTAACCTTAACTCGGCCAGGCTTGAAGTACTCGTAAATATCAGAGTAACTTTCCGGTGTGTTGATTGGACTGATTACGTTACTCTCTCTCTCTCTCTCTCTCTCTCTCATCTCTCTCTCTCTCTCTCTCTCTCTCTCTCTCTCTCTCTCTCCTTTTCTTTTGTTTTCTCTTCTCTCTCTCTATCTATCTATCTATCTATCTCTTTCTCTCGTGTACGTAAACGAGTGTATGTACAGTTGCATGCTAAAGTGTCAGTAGCCTATATATATTCACTATGCATGTTTCAACTCGTTTACACATGTTTTAACTTTCCCATATTAGTATTAAACCGACTTAGAATTCCTTTGATTTGACTTAGAATTAATTTGATTTATGATTGTGTAGCAGGTTTTTATTCTTAGATTATTACATGCAAGCAGAATCTCGCGTATGAAAGCAAAAACTGTCGTAAGATCTTGTCCATGCAAAGGAAGAAGTGGTTAATAATTTACATGTGTCACTTTTGGGTGTTATTTAGATTCTGACATTCTGAACAATTCACATTTATTGATGAGACCAACCCACACACACACACACACAGACAGACAGAGTTACACACACACACAGACAGACAGAGTTACACACACACACAGACAGACAGAGTTACACACACACACAGACAGAGTTATACACACACACATACAGAGAGTTACACACATACACACAGTTACACACACACACACACACACACACACACACACACACAGAGAGAGAGAGAGAGTAGGACAGTGGCAGGGGTGTGGAGACAAGCTCGCTCCTCAGTCACGGTCCAAAACACACGCCCCAGCCGGGAAGTGAGGCAAGCAGCTAGGCAGGAGGGGAAGGAGGAGCTGGGGGCAGGAGGGGAAGGAGGAGATGGGGGCAGGAGGGGAAGGAGGAGATGGGGGCAGGAGGGGAAGGAGGACGGGTGGTGAAGTAGTGAAGACAGACAGAGATAGAGGGGAAGGCAATAGAGGAGATGAAAGGGGAGACAGAGGGTCGAGAGGGTATACAGGAAAAACGAGAAACTAGAAAGGGGGAATATACCAGAGATAAATAGTGAAGACAGACAGAGAGGGGAAGGCAGTAGAGGAGATGAAAGGGAAGACCAGGGTTCGAGAGGGTATACAGGAAGAACGAGAAACTAGAAAAGGGGGAATATACCAGAGATAAACAGCTAGAGAAAGAAGATGAAAGAGGGAGGGATGGGGAAGGCAAGCGAAGGAGGTTTACAGATTGACAGTGATAGAGATTAGGCAAGGCAGAATGCTGAAAAGGAATGCAGTGAGAGAGAGAGAGAGAGAGAGAGAGAGAGAGAGAGAGAGAGAGAGAGAGAGAGAGAGAGAGAGAGGATGCTTAGGAAGAGGAATGCAACGAGGAGAGAGTAGAGCAATCAGAGAATAACAACGACAAGAAAGAGAACACGTGTAGGAAATTGAGAGAGAGGAGTAAAAAGGTGAAGGCTACAATAGGATACGCGGAGACTCAGGGAGAAGGAAGTTAAACAAATTGAGTATTGAAGGTATAAATTGTCAAAAAGGAGGATGAGTGGAAGGAATGCAAACAGACGTGTAAGGAAAGAAAGGGACTGAAAGCAGAGGAGAGGAGGAGAGTGCAAAGGAAAGAGAAAAAGGACGGACGGGGTGGGTAGAGAGGAACACAGAGGTGGGGGGACGGGGGCACTACAGAAGGGGACTTGTCCTCAGAATTCTAAAGGCTAAACCAACCTTAGTGGTGTCGTCAACCGAGAAAGGACGCATTTGTCAGCCGCTTGTGTGTGAGGAGACTGAGGCGACCTGGGAGAATGAGGAGGAGAAGGAGGAGGAGGAGGAGGAGGAGGAGGAGGGAGGAGGAGGAGGAGGAGGAGGAGGAGGAGGAGGAGGAGGGGGAGGGGGAGGAGAAGAAGAACGAGGATGAGGAGGAGGAGGAGAACTCTGTATACCTACCTGGAGCTTTTGAGGGTCTTCGTATGACGGGTCTAGTTGGTTGGTCTAGTTGGTTGGTTTGGTGTTGGTGGGTGATGCTGAGGAATGATGGATCGCCTTGTGCTCCTGTCAGTAGAGGTGGACTTGTTATTTGCCTCTCAGTGAATGCTATATAGCTGAGGGTACGTACATACATGTTTACGTCGCGTCCTGTCAAAGAAATATGCGGGATGTGGTTTAAATAACGAGAATGACTTGGTGGTTAATTCTGACAAGCGTGGAATACAAGAAAAAGGAGTTTGTGGGAGGCAAGTTTTTCGTGTTATCGTCTTCATTGGCAACTAACTCCACCACCACCACCACCACCACAATATTCAATACGAAGGTGTCAGAAGGTTTCGCCTCCAACACTGAACCACAAAACGGTACCCAGCAGACATGTATAGAGAATGAGTCCTATAAGTTAACCCAGAGGAATGTGCGGCTTGCCATTGTTTACCTGTGAGCGAGAGGCATTGTGGGTAGCGTGTGTGTCCGCCATGAGGGAGGGGCGGGCCAGCCAGGTGATGGGGAGGGCCGTCTAAGAGCACCTGGAGGGGAACAGCAGCTCTCTACCAACCAAACCAAACCAAACCAACCAACCAACCTACCTACCTGCCTGCCTGCCTGCCTGCCTGCCTGTCTGTCTGTCTGTCTCTCTGTCTCTCTGCTTGGCTCTCGTTCCAGGTTCCTTCCATCGCTGCTGTTGCTGTTACCTTGTTACTTGCTCTGACCAGATTCTTGTTAGTTAATGGGTTAGTTAATTGATTGGTTGGTTAGTTAGTTAGTGGGTTAGTTAGTTAGGTATTTGGTTGGTTGGTTAGTGAACAGAATATTTAACACATTACTGAGTTATTACCACCATCACTAACATAGAACCATCACCATCACCACTAACCACTATCACCACTAACCACTATCATCACTAACCACCATCATCACCACCTGCATGCATGGTTAGATCAACAGATGTCACTATAACAATAAGTGTCACACCCTTCATTATATTCATAAATATTGTCATCATCATCACCATCATCATCATCATCATCACTGACTTACTGTACTGACACTTACTCACTCACTACCATTCCCACTACCATTACTACCATTCATACTACCATTTTTACTACCATAGCTACCATTTTGACAACTAATATTATTACTACCATTCTACTACCGTTACTACCATTGCCAATACCATTACTAAACTGCTACCACTCACTCACTACCACTACCATCACTACCATTATTACACTATTACCACTCACTACCATTGCCACTACCATTATTACACTGTTACCATAATCTTTACCTCTTTCTCACTACAAGCCCTCCATCCCTCCCTCCCAAATTCCTTTCTTTCCTCCCCTCCCTCTCTCCAAAATCCTTCCCTCACTCTCTCCCTCCAAAATCCTTCCCTTCTCTCCCTCTCTCCAAAATCCTTTCCTCTCTCCTTCCCCTCGACTCTCCTCCGTTACTCTCTCCACTACTTCCCTCTCCCTCCCTCTCCTCTCCCCCATTCCTCTCAGATCCCTCTCCATTACTCTCTCCCCTCACCTCCATTTCTCCCTCTCTCCCCTCACCTCCATTTCATTTCTCCCACCATTCCACTCTCTCTCCCTCTCCCTCTCCTCCCTCCATTCCACTCTCTCTCCCTCTCCTCTCCTCCCTCCATTCCTCTGAGACTCGGTTACTCTTCCACTGCCTCTATCATTACCCCCCAGGCTTCTCTTAATGTCAGTATCATTTTCCTCGGCAGTGTCCGTCACAGATCGGGGTCCCAGGTATCGCGTGCATGTGTACCTCTTTGCATCTGAGTGTGAGCGTGTCTGGGGCGTGTGCTGGAAGGTGTGTGTGTTTGTGTGTGTTTGTGTGTGTGTGGGGTGGGGATGCTTGAAATGTGTGTGTCTGTGTATGTGTCTGTGTCTGTGTTTGTGTATGTGTCTGACGAATGATTGACTGTGTGTGTATGTGGGTGTGTGTGTATTTATTTATTTATGAATGATGAAATTATCTTATTTTCTTATACGTATCTTATGTTTTATATTCGTGTATTTTGGTGGTTTTGACCTTGCACTTTATTTTTATTTTATTTTTTTTATATTTTCGTTATGTGTGTGGATGCATGCATAGTTGAAAGTGGTGTGGAATGTCAAAGCAACAAGTATATATATATATAGTTCAGCAGGAAGGGGTTTACCAGTTCAGTTTCTGGAATTCCAAGCCTCCAGTCCCTCCCAGAATAATGAGCACTATGTTTTTTTTCAGTCGGACTAAGATGGGCAAGGATGGAGGGGGGGGGGAGGTGTCAGAGTAAGCCAGGGAATAGCAGAGTAAGCCAGGGAATGGTAGAGTAAGCCAGGGAATAGCAGAGTAAGCCAGGAGATAGTAGATTAAGTTAGAGAATAGTAGATTATGCCAGGGGATAGTAGATTATGCCAGGGGATAGTAGAGTAAGCCAGGGAATAGTAGATTATGCCAGGGGATAGTGGATTAAGCCAGGGAATGTAATGGTAAGAGAGGGAAAGGAAAAGTAAGTGAAGGAATGGAATGTTGTGACGGGATAAAAGAGGGTCGTGGTATTGTTTGGCATGAGAGAGCAGGGAGGACAAGGCAGATCAAGGAAGGGCAGGGCAGGGCAAGGCAGGGCAGGGCAGGGCAGGACAGGGCAGGGCAGGGCAAGACAGGGCAAGGAAGGGCAGGGTAGAACTGAACAAGGCGAGACAGAGCCAAACCTTGCAGATGTTGCCAATCCAGTAACGCCAACTCAACCAATACAACAATATAGCTAAGGCGAATACTTCAATCTTCTCTCTCTCTCTCTCTCTCTCTCTCTCTCTCTCTCTCTCTCTCTCTCTCTCTCTCTCTCTCTCTCTCTCTCTCTCTCTCTCTCTCTCTCTCTTTCTCTCTCTCTCTCTCTCTCTCTCTCACTCTCTCTCCAAGTCTGTACACAACCGGTCATCTGGGTCATCCTTCTCCCACCACTGCAAGACTTAAGGTCGCTTCAGGCTACCCACCTCTCTCTCTCTCTCTCTCTTTCTCTCTCTCTCTCTCTCTCTCTGTGTGTGTGTGTGTGTGTGTGTGTGTGTGTGTGTGTGTGTGTGTGTGTGTGTGTGTGTGTGTGTGTGTGTGTGTGTGTGTGTGTGTGTGTGTGTGTGTGTGTGTGTGTGTGTGTGTGTGTGTGTGTGTGTGTGTGTGTGTGTGTGTGTGTGTGTGTGTGTGTGTGTGTGTCTTCTCTCCCCCTTTCTCTCTTTCTCTCTCTCTCTCTCTCTCTAAATATCAATAACTTTATAAAAAATCGTACCGTAGTCGGAATGAGATGTAAAAAAAAAAAAGTGATATTTCAATGCCATAATGTTTTACATGAAGTGTTATCGCAACCCATCCAAGATCCGAACCTGATTTATTACTTTTTATTTATTGAGAAGAGGATGTTATATATATATGATCATAGCGTGAGAGATTAGACGTATATATATGATGAGATTAGTCGTGATGAGCTCATTACATGGTGGATCTCACGAGTACACCACAATATATATTATCCCAAATAATAATATACGAGACACTCGGAGTTTTGAGTTGTGTGTTCAATTGATTAATTAAACCGTATTGATTAATGAATGTGATGAAGTGACACGAGACAAAACTCCACCTCACATAACTGGAATTTTATCAACAACAAAAAAAAAAGCTGTCAGGATCTGGAGCAACTGAATTCTCCAAACTATTCCAAGCAACAGAACACCATTATTTGTGTTAACTTGGGGGTCTGTTTCCTAGCATACTTTGGAGGAATCAAGGCACTCCAATGTACCAAAAAAATTACCACCTTAATTAAGAACAGGAATTATAAACATTGAAGACCGTAAGAATGTGCAGGGTAAAATAGTTATTGTTTATTATTTACAGAAAGAGTATATAAATTAAAATAAACTCCTTGATCCGAATCTGGTGTCTTGAGAACAGAAATAAATCTGTGGTTTGGCAAACATCACACTGAACAAACACTGATAAAGAATGAAGTAAAGGATAAAGAATGAAGTAAAGGAAGGATAAAGTGTTGATTTTTGGTGTGTGGACTTAGTTTGTGTCATCATAACATCAACCAAACGTGTGTCTGGTGTTGTGTTCTGGGAATATGCAGCATCGGGCGGTTCCACAGTGGGCGGGGGTGTTGTAGCCCCCCTCACACCACCACCTGACCACCCCGGGGGCTACAACCTACCATGGGTCCCTCGGGGGGGCTGGACTACCCACCTGATGACCCCCCACCACCGCCACCACCACCACCACCTCCCCCACCACCACCTCACCACCAGTCTGACATAGTGAATGGGGGCAACAGTGGTGGCAGTACCCCAGTGGTCGAGTCGCCCCCTTCCGTCCACCCTCAGCCACCTTGTTCCCAGTCCCCCCACTCTACGTACTCCCCCCTGCCCCCTCCTTCAGTAGCGTGGGACCTGCAGCCCTTTCAGCAGGTCACCCCGCCCCCAATACTTCTATACCCAGAAGGTAATTAGGACCCAAGATCTTGTTAGGACCTATATAGCACCGTAGAGAACGTAAACATAACAAGGGTCGTTTGTTGTGGGTGAAGTGGAGTCGACGTCGTCCTCTAAACTCTGCCAACGAAACTGATCCCCTACACGCATGCTGAAGTGGTCTGTTTTCTGGCATAGTTTGGAGGAGTCAGTACCACTCCAATTCACACCACCAACAGTAGAGTCTCCCCATAAACTTCCTTGTTTTGTACCGAGTATAGGAATAAACTGGATGTTCAGAGAAAAATGGCATACTTTGGAGGAATCAAGGAACTGCAATGTACCAAAAGTATACCTTATCCCCTTTAATTAAACAAACACGTCTACAGCCAGGGATCATCCAGGTATATACCGATGATTATATGTATAGATTCTCACTGTCTCTATAAGGAAGGAGGTCATCATTTCCGTTACCATAAATTCCCGTGAGAAAAGTATCCCCGTATAACCAAACTGTCCCAGAGGCAAAGGTTTGACTCAATACCCAGGTAGGTAGATCCCTTGTCTCCCCCCCCCAAAAAAAAAAAAAAAAAAAAAAATTAAGAATATCAAAATACATCTCGTTCCTTCCGTCCTGCGTGTTATTTTTTTGAGATTGCCGATGAAGTGTTTTGATTCACCAATTGTTGTTGTTGTTATTGTTGATGTGTGCACAGCTGCTGATATATATGGCTTTGGAGGAGATTTTACAACACATATACACACACACACACACACACACACGGGATTTTACAGGACACACACACACACACACACACACACACACACGCATACACACACGGGAGTTTTACAACACACACACACACACACATACACACACACACACACACACACACACACACACACACACACACACACACACACACATGGGTGATAGACAGTCCCATACCTTTCCCAATTTGCATCATAAAGTATCGTGTTTAAAAGGTTCACATACTTTCTCTGGGTGTGAGAGAGTGTACAAAGGAGGAACAACCTGATATCGGTAACTGGAGAGTAAGAAAGTGGTGACTGTAGTATAAATAGATACGGTATGTGGGCAATGTAACGTGATATGTGTGTGTGGGGGGGCAACTTGGGAAAATCAACGATATATTTCTCTTCATTTATGTTATTGTATTTTTTTTTTGCCAGTTTCTATAGGCTGTGAAATATCTCAATTAAGGCAGTATTCGAATATCCTTTAAATATAGTTTCGTCAGAATTGTAAAGGAAGGTTGTATAAATGTGGAATACAAAATTTAGTCCTTAGTTTATTTACAGTACAACAAAGTATATTTCAAAGAATATTTCATTTCTATTTCATTGCTACGACGAGGAAGGGAGATTATGGTATGGCTACAGACTCCCTTCAGGATGTAATAGTGTGTTAAGGTTGATCAGGGAGGTAACACATGTAGACCTAATAATGTGTTTTGAGTGTAATGTTGATATCTGATACGTGAAAGTTCCAGGGGGGGAAGGAAGCTATGGTAGTATTCTTGTATGCCTCACAGAGTAATTATTTCAACAAGATTATACATGAATGACAACAGTTTAGAATTGGTTGATCATCATTAATAGTGAACTTTAATTAAAGAGATAGATAGTTTGTTGTTTGGGCTGAATTAGAAGGCTACTGACTCCTTCAAACCACACCAGAAAACAGTACAAGAAAAATTGAAGATACAGGAGTCCTTCAAACCTTGCCACGAGACTTCACCTATAAGGAAGGAGCTTGTTTCGTGGCATGGTTAGGTGGAATCAGAAGCCTCCATGATTTATACACGATCACAGGGTCCTTAATGGCAATGTTTGTAGGAATCATTAACCCTTAAATTTACCCCAAAACAATAAAATGATAAACTCCATTCCCCACCTTCGTAAAATTCCTTCCTTTCCTCCTCGTCTAGTCACGCATCTAAAAATGATCTATCTCTATATATATATATATATATATATCAATAAAATAATGATATACAAGCGTGCAGTAGGGCCAGGAAGTGTTGTCAATTCTTAAGACTTAGTGTGTTTTTTTATCTTTCCTCAGCCTATTGTATGTAGCATTCAGACACCACTGCTTACTATTATATTATACTCATTGTTGTTCAGCTCTGTGTCGTGGCTTCCTTAATATTCTCTTCATCCATTCATACATTCATTCTCTCTCTCTCTCTCTCTCTCTCAACACACCCCCCACTCACGCCCCCCCTCCCCTCTCCTCCTGCAGATGGTAGTTGTGTGAAGGGCGGCATGACCGGTGGGGCTCAGGAAGTGGAGGACCTGATCCACCTGGCGGGTCCACTCACGGAGGACGCTGTGCTCAAGACACTCCACGCTCGGTTCTGCTCGGCACACTACTTTGTAAGACACTATTTGTTGTTGTTTTATATATTATAGTTATTCCTTGTTGTTGTGTGTTAGTTACAAGTGTACTTCTGTAGCTAGTCTCTCTCTCTCTCTGCTCGGCACACTACTTTGTAAGACACTGAGACTGAGTTGTTGTTGTTTTATATATATTGTGTGTTGTGTGTTAGTTACGAGTGTACTACTGTATCTAGTATGTCTCTCTCTCTCTCTCTCTCTCTCTCTCTCTCTCTCTCTCTCTCTCTCTCTCTCTGCACACTACTTTGTAAGACACTGTGTTGTTGTTGTTGTTTTATATATTATAGTGATATGCACTAAAATATATGGCTAACTAATAACTGCCCTGCAATGAAGACTTTTAAAAATGGCTAAGTTAGTTAATTAAATGTAAGCTGCATAGGTCATAAAGTTAGTTAAATGTAAGCTGTATAGAGACGACCTTCCTTCCTTCCTTCCTTCCTTCCTTCCTTCCTTCCTTCCTTCCTTCCTTCCTTCCTTACTCTATGGACTGCACCTCTCACCCACACACACACACAACCTTTCCAGGCCTGGACTCATTCCCACGTACAGTATAGTAATCTTTTTGTGACCCTTTGTATTCCACACTTATTATGCACCACTCATTTCTGTCTTTCCCGGACGCACCAGTGTGTGTGTGTGTGTGTGTGTGTGTGTGTTAAGGACCCTGAAATCGTGTATAAAAATTGGAGGCTTGATGAAGAAGACATCACACACACACACACACACACACACGTAGCCTATACCCACACACTCTCTCTCTCTCTCTCTCTCTCGTACCTTTTCATGACACACCATTCATTCATTCTTTCATTCATTCATTCCTCACAGCCCATCTGGTTGACTATGAGAGACCAGCCTCCTGCCACCCACCCATCCCTCCTTTCTCCCTCTAGTATTTATTTCCCTCCAGCCACACACAGGACATTCCTCCCTGCCTCCCCACCACCACCACCACTTCCTTGGCTTTCTCATATCTCGTTTCCTTCCCTTCCCCTTGTCTCCTTCATTCATAAACTAATAAACCTTCCTGCCTTTTTTCCTTCTTCATTTACTAGAAATTAACAGTAAACCTTCGTGCCTCCTCACCACACCTTCCCTTTCCCATATATACCTCGTCCCATCCCTATACTTTACCTGTCCCCACAGATATTCATTTGGGAGACAAGCCATTTTTCCCCTTCATTCTATATGGTGTTTTTCACTGCACGATGCTGTTTACCATAGATCGATCTTCTTCCTATAGATAGAGTAATAATTTGGGCCTACCACCGTCTGCCAGGAAAAGTACTGAAATAGATATGTAGTTTCGGTTGATTAAATTTTCATAGTAGTATGTTTAATTAAAATGATGTAGTACAAAAATTGGAGGTTAGTAAGTCCTTCAAACATCGCCACGAAACACCACCCATACTGTACTGAAGGAGCCTGTGTTTTGTGGCATAGTTAGAAGGAATTAGAAGCTACCCAGTTTTATACACGATCATAGGGTCCTTAATTAAGTAAGCAGATCGTGATAAAATCTTACTCATTCGCTTATCAAAATAATAATAATATTGTTATGGTGAAGAAGCCTATTGGTGAAAATTGTACGTACAACAGGGACATATATGACTCTTAATTTTAACATTCTAGTAGTAAGTTAAGATGATTGTATCTAGTTGAAAAAACATAAATAGACCTAAAGTGTGTATGGTTTATAACAAACTAATAAGGGAGTATGGGTGTTGGCATATAGCAAATGGTAGCCTAACTATAAATAGTCCTAATTCTGTCTATAGTACCGGTATATAGCCTACTGATCTAGTCTGAATGAATCTGCCAAATAATATACATCACTGTCTTATACCATTCCATTCTAATTCTTCAACTGCATCTCTTTCGCATTTCGAGTAATAGGCTATCTTGGTTCGATCCCTTGTGCAGACATTTATAGAAATTTGTTTTTCTTTTGTTTCTATAAATTATATTTCCTTCGTGGCTTCGTGCTTTGCTGTTCCACGAGTCTATAGTATTCTCTGATTTTCTCTCTCGTCCTAAGTCCTAACTCATACGGTATTGGTACTTTCCTTCCTCTCCTAAATCTCCTACTTCCCTCCTTTCCCAAATCTCCTCTACTTCCCTCCTTTCCCACCCACACTATATATATAACAGGATCATTGGGTGGAGAGGGATTATAGTATAGGGCAGGGAAAGAAAGGAACAGGGAAGGAGAGGAGCGAGGGAGGGATGGCAGGTCACAGGTCGAGAGGTCAGGGGATGGGAAAGGGGGTGGTGTCTGTCTGTCTCTGTGCTCCCACCCCCACACCACCCCACCCAACCCCACCACACCACAATTTGACCCACCACCACCAACAACACCTTTTTTGTTTTATGGGTAAGGTAATAGTGACTATTAGTGAGGGGAAATAATTAGTCACTCGTGGCTGTGTCAGGAGTAACGAAGAACAAGAAGTCACTCCTGTAGTTAGTTAATGTAAACCCAAATAGGCTACAGAACTATAGATACATAAGCCTCTTGAAGGTACATGTATAGGCAAGTTGTGTGTTATATAGTGAGAATACAGAGTCTAATAACCCTCACCCTCGATCCTTCACTCGCATCATTCCCATCCTCCATTCACGAGTCACAAATGCTTGGCCTAATCTCCTTCCCCCTCTCAATTACACTCCCCACCTCCCCTGTAACACGTATCCATTTCCTACTTGTTATTTTCTTTCTGTTACACTGTGTCTTTTTTCTCTTCCATCTCTGCCTGTCTCTCTCCTCTTTGTACTCTCGTGTTTCTGTTTCCCTTCTCTCTTTTACCAGTGTTTGTTTCTCTTTCCCTGTTTCCCTGTTGTAAGCCATATTATTTCTATAGAGTTCTGTAGCTATTTGCTATGTACTTCATCTGGCTGGTGAGTTTAATATTTCACATTCCATTTGTATCATCTATACCTTGTTACTGAGCCCTTCATAGGCCCCTGTATTCTCAAAACATCCATTCCCACACAGCCCTGTAGTAATTAGTCTGTCCTACATATCTGCACACTTGACATAATTTCATCCTACTGCCAGCTTTCAGCCCTTCGTAATTAATACAGCATTGACATCACTAATTTTGTTTCACTGTTGCCCATCAACAGACCAATGTGGGTCCCATCCTGCTGTCGGTAAATCCCTATCATGAAGTGGGGAATGCCCTCACCCTCACCTCAACTAGGGCGGCAGTCCAAAGCCCTCACCTCCTGCGGGTGGTTCATGAGGCAGTACGGCAGCAGAGCGAGACCGGCTATCCTCAGGCCATCATCCTCTCAGGTCAGTTGTTTAGGTTAACAGCATACCTAAGATAATACAGTAACTCCTAAGAGATCATTATTTGAATGTGTCACATAGTGTACTTGTTATTCCTGAATGGGGGACAGGTGGGACACCCCAATCACTATTTGTATATATTTCGCAAGGTACCAATCTGTAGTGACTATAATATCAGGATTAGGTTACAGCTATGTACTTATTGTACACTGTGTGGTAACCATATACCCCAAGGGGATGTCTGTGATCCTTTACAAATTTAAAAATATAAAAGCAACATAGTAACTAAAGCATGCATTAGCTATAGTGTACAGTAAAGTACAGTACAGTAGTCCATTCAATAAAGAACAATTCATGTACAGTATTTACAAAACTCCCTTTCAACAGGTGCATCTGGGTCAGGCAAGACCTACACTTCAATGCTACTACTACGTCAATTGTTTGACGTAGCAGGAGGCGGGCCGGAAACGGATGCCTTCAAGCACTTGGCTGCAGCCTTCACTGTCCTCCGTTCTCTTGGCTCAGCTAAGACAAGGTCCAATTCGGAATCTAGTCGTATAGTAAGTGTTACCATGATGATAACAATATGAATGTAAAGAAGTAGATGCTAGATCTTTTAAAATAGATTCACACAGCTACTAGCTAGTTTATACACTATAGGCAGTTGAAAAATGTTGTGGGGTATTATTGACAGAAAATTGCAGTTAAGGAACTTTCTCAGGGGATACACTGGACTGTTGAAAATTACCACCTCATTTGGTTTCTTAAATGTAGAAATAATGGCGTTAAATATGGAACTAAGTTATATATGAAAAAGCAGCAATAACAATTATTTCTACATGATTTATATACTATATACTGTACCTAACATATATATATCTTAATCTCTACCCAGGGTCACTTCATCGAGGTGCAGGTGACAGATGGGGCTCTGTATCGTACCAAGATCCATTGCTACTTTTTGGATCAAACCCGAGTGGTGCGGTCACTCCCTGATGAGAAAAATTACCATATCTTCTACCAAATGTTAGCAGGACTTACACAAGAAGAGAGAGGTGAGGCTTTGTGTACATAATATGATATGAGTCCCATACTGGCAGTAGTATTGTACTGTATATGTAGGGTAATGAACAACTGGTAACCTACTGGTATCAGTTTTGATTGATCTAATAAATATTATTATGAAATCATTATGGACCAGTTTTAAATGCCATATAGCCTAGTAGATGGTTAATAGTAAATTAATTATATTTAAAAAATTGTACTGTAGGCCTATAGCTTAGATGTTTTGACCTTTGCCTTGTAGAAAAGTTTAGTTTAGTTTAGGTTAGTTTGCGTACAATACCTCAGCTTTCAATTTAGCACGATACTTCCCATAAACAGATATGGTCATATGCTGTACTTGTACTAAGGTTATAATATTATGATTAAGTTACAGATATGTTTTCATTAAGATTTCCTCAGGGATTGAAGAACAATATACAGTATTCTCTGCTGCTCCTCTAAAGGGTCACCAAGGTGAATAATTATATCAAATTGCTGATAAGGCTTTAAAATTATTAAAAATGCTTATTCTAGTTCAAACCACTGATCTGTCAGTTGTACTTGCCTTCATAATTTGTTCATTCATATTTTCTCTTAATCTTTTCCTTCCATTGAGCTGCAAATATAGGATGACCCCTTGTATTAATTTCTTGCTAATTCCCACAGCCAAACTACATTTGGATGGGCACAGTGTGAGGACCTTGAGGTACCTGAGTGAAGGGGATGTTAGACAAGATGAGGCGGAGGATGAACGCAGGTCAGAATGATTGCTCCTTCTTTATCTTTTATGTTTTGTCATTTTTCCTCTAGTCTAGATTATCATTTTAGCACTGAAGTTTATATACTATATATTCTTTCAAATTCAAAGTTACAAAGACATGTTATAAATGAGTAAGCTAGGTAATATTGAGACGATGTGTTTTATGATGCACATTGGTGAAATAAGTGGCATTCCAATTTTATCAGCAAAGGATATGCTTAAAGCATCTTTTAGATCACTGTATTGTAAGACTCACCAAGATTCTATTAATTATGAGTCATTATATATTTCACTCCAGAAAGATGTATCTGTTTTCAGGTTTGAAGCATGGAAAAATTGCTTAGGTGTTTTAGGAATACCCTTTCTGGATGTGGTACGAGTACTTGCAGCCGTCCTACTCCTAGGCAATGTTACTTTCATTGAAGGACAGGGGCTGGAAGTTGACATCCAAGGTGGTAGTCATGAACTGAAGGTGAGGTGGTACATAAATTTGGATCAGATTATTACAGTATGTACAGTACTGTACTTTAACAGTTAGTATTTTAATTGAGGAAATGTTTTAAAGTAAATGAAGTAAGAGCATAATATTACTTAATTATTACTTTAAAAGTTTAGAAAATTAATTTTTATAATTAAATAGTGCTTGTTCAGAACAGTAATTATTTTTAATTCTTGATAGAATATGATCTGTTAATAACTAATATAAGTTTGTATGATTTAAAAAACTGAATTTTTCTGTTGTCTGTCACTTCAGCAGCTCCTTTGTGTAACTTCTCAAACTCGTTTAAGCTTGTTATATATCATCATAAACCTTAATTACTACTGTATATTGATTTTCTTGTAGAGTGTAGCAGCGCTGCTTGGTGTGTCCTCTGCCTCCCTGTATCGTGGCCTCACAACACGCACACATAATGTTCGTGGCCAGCTTGTCAAATCCATGTGTGATGCTAACATGGTACGTAAACATTATTCCTATTATCTACAATTAACATACATTACTGGTCTTAAAGGCATTACTTATTGTAGTGTATCAGTAGTACAGTATATAGTTCTTGAATTTTAAAGGACAGTATAATATATTACAAGCACAGTGCATTCAATTCATTTATTTAAGCATGCTTTTTACATGGTATTTGTATTCAAGCTCATGTTACCTTTTTACATTTACATCTGAAGTGTTATTGCTGTGATACATATGTTAGGTTGGCTGCTTGTCCTTTTAATCTATGAATGTTGATATGTGAGATATAGATACGAGTCTTATCACCTGTTCCCTCTACCTGCAGTCCAACATGACCCGTGATGCCCTGGCCAAAGCACTCTACTGCCGCACTGTTGCCACCATTGTTCGCCGTGCCAACTCACTCAAGCGCCTCGGCTCTACCTCAGGGACACTATCTTCAGATAGGTGGGATTTATGTGTTTGATGAAATATATATTTGTTTATGGTACATGAACTTTAATTTGATAGACTGTGTTCCATATTACTGAATTATGAAAGAATACAATAGAAATATAGTCGTTCCAGGTCCAACTTGGCAAAGACACTCACCAGTACAAATATTATAACCATCTGTGGTGTACAGTACAGTATACCCCTCACCCTATTCTGGCCCCAGTCTGCATCTTATACTCATCCATTTATACTGTTGTTCCAATCCTGAGCCTTTTACAGTGAATATTTAAATACAATGCTATATCATTCTTTCTACAGTACTGTACAGTATATGATTTATTTTTTCTAGAAATTTATTTTTGACTTTATGCCTTTTTTTCCCAACAGTAACGAGAGTGTTCATCACCAGGGAGATGCTGCTTCCCAACACGCCTCCACCGTGGGAACAGCGGGATCAAAGGCCTCAAAATCTATGAGTGTCCTCAATAATGCTGTAAAGCATGCTACCGATGGCTTCATTGGAATTTTAGATATGTTTGGCTTTGAGGATCCTAAGGTAATTGGGGTTTACTGAAAGCTAGTGATGTGATCTATCCATTGGTTTAGATGCTGTACTGTATAGGGAGATGACTGATTTGTATTAGTGATACAACAAACTAATTGAAAACATGATGGATTATTATTTATTATTGAAAATATTATGGTACAGTGAATATTGGGTGTCTCAGTTAAAATATTCAATACTGTACTACTGTATATTGCAGAAGATATTTATAGTTTTTATCTGGGTATGAAGTGCACTGAGAAGTTTGTCAGATTTACTGCAGTTAACTACAGCTGAGTGACAGATATTGTAATGTTATGTAATAGGAACCCTTGGAATGGGTTGTCAAATAAGACCTCTATAGTCTCCTTGGGGTGGGGAAGAGGTTGATTGTTTTGCTGGAAAGTGTAGTAGTCTCCTGCAGTAACATCTCTCAGTGTGGCTTCTTCCCTGGACAGTCCATTGATGGGGCTTCCTCTGGATGGAGAGTCATCAACACTACAGTATGTGAGAGAACAGATATATGGAACTAAAGCATATTAATTACTATGTTTACTTTACTGCCCCTAGATTCTAAGAGCAATTCTGGGACAACATTACATCCCATTTTTTCCAACAGCCATCACACCTGGAGCACCTTTGTATCAACCTGTGTGCAGAGACCATGCAGCACTTCTACAACACTCACATTTTCAAATCCTCAATCGAGTCATGTCGGGAGGAGGGCATCACGTGTGAGGTGGAGGTGGATTACGTGGATAATGTACCTTGCATCGATCTCATTTCTTCATTGGTTAGTATAAGGCTTAGTACAGTATACTATGTGAATTTTTACTTTTGTATATACTGTACTAGTCCATAGTTATTTATACAGTGATTTAAAATTTTGCTGACAGTACAGTACAGTATTTATTTTACTGTACTGTATCACAATTATAAAAAACAATGCATGCAAAGACTTAATACCCTCAGATCACTTGTCAGCACAACATTTGGACACAATTAGGAAACCACAACCACAGTGTACACATAATATATCTGATCAGTGATGGGTTATGTAAGCCCTACCTGGACCTCAAACCTCACTGAGACTCATCTTAACACCCTTCAGACCATACAGAATAGATCCCTAATGATAATCTCAGGCTGCACAGTCAGCACACCTACAGACCACCTACACAATGAAACACCGCTTCTCATTCTCTGTTCTGGTTCATACAGCGAACGGGCCTCCTCAGTATGTTGGATGTTGAAGGATCAGTGAGGGGGACACCTGAAAGTTACATCCAGAAGGTTAAAGTGCAACATAAAGGCAATAGCAGGCTGTTTGAACCAAAGGCTAATCACATCCGAGCATTTGGCATCCACCATTTTGCTAGTCGGGTCATCTATGATGCATCGGATTTTTTGGGTGAGTTACTTGCTGTTAATATAGTTGAGTAGGATGTAGATACTTAATTCAGTAGAATTATGAGGCTGGGAAGATGAATGCTAATGTTACAATAGAATTTCAGGAAGAATACAGTATTTATACTATATAAACTATAGGCATACTATATGTGAACATCTTATAAAATATTGCTGAAAATGCAAATTGTGGAGACCTATTGAATGTGCATGTTTATACATCTTTCAGATACCAACCGGGATATCATCAGTGACGACTTGGTTTGTGTTTTCCACAAACAGTCCTGCAATTTTGGCTTTGCCACTCACCTTTTTGGCTCAGAACTAAAGGCACTCTTTTCTCAAGACCCTGTGCCTCGTGGAGTGTCTTTCCGTATCAGCCCCACTTCACACACAGATTTGTAAGTGACACTGCACTATACGTTTATATGGAAATAAGAAAGATGAGTACTTCTTAGGCAGGATATAGTAATATGGCACTTTTTAGACTGTATTTTATGTTGCACAATAGTGAACCTTCCTCATGATATTAGTTGTCTCTTTGTACTTTATCTTTCATATGGATATGCAGTGATATAAGGTTACAAATGTGCACCTTTTGATTGCTGAACAAATGATATTGTCCAGTGATACCAGAAGCCAGTCTGGCTTTCATTCACAGTATGTTAGACTTAAATTTCTCCCTGCTCTGACATCACTCACATTCTATTATTGAATTTTGTATTAACATTCTGTTTTTAATATACTGCAATTAATCCACTTATCTTTTCTAAATATTTCTTTGTGCAGATTGACAGTATTTATGGAAACGCCATTGAGACATTTTGCTGTTTTATTTTAAAGAGATATACAGTAGTAGCACCATATTAAACAATCACCTACTTGATCAGAAAATGGTGGAAAAAAAATACAGTTTCTCTGTGCTGCTGCATAGCAATATTCATTTCAATTCAGTCTTATAATAAATTTTTCATGTAAAACAAACTGTACAGTACAGTATAAGATTAATGAGAACTTTACTGTACAGTACTGTACATTCTTGGTTGTGATTGTGATGATGTAGCAAGTGTTTGAATTATTCTGAGTACTGTATTGTGGTGCAAAGTTAGCAATCTTTCAGATTCATTTGATCATTATTTTTGTTTTTATTGTCAGAGGAACGAATTCCTTGATAACCCATAAGTTGCTCACTTTGTTTAGAATATTTTTGCTATACTGTACAATACAAGCATTTAACTTCAAAAATGAATTTACTTTTATGAATGAAATCATCCTGTACTCCACAGTTACTGTTCAATGTCCTACACCAAGAATGACTGATAGAGAAATATGAAGGAAACACGAATAATGTATGACTTAATGAAGACTGGATCAGTGATTTTGTGGTCAGATGTTGCTCAGCTTACCATCGTTTAATAATATTTGCAGACAAAATGGAGATGAACCAGTCTCAACATTAACTCAAGATTTTCACACTCGATTGGATAACCTGCTGAGGACGTTGGTTCATGCCAAGCCTCACTTTGTTCGCTGTCTACGCTCAAACTGTGCAGAAAAACCAGGATTATTTGACCGAGCCACTGTTATCAAGCAGATCCGTGCATTACAGGTGGGTAGGCTTAAAATATAATGGAATTGGTTAAGGTTTCAGTGAATGGCAGACCAAAGCTTTCATCAAATTGTACCACAGTAATACAGACCGTTAAGCCTGTAGACCTACTGTATAGTATCCTGTATATATTCTTCCTAATCAGAAAATAACTGGATTTATTTTCCTTCTTGCTGCCTCAGGTATTGGAGACTGTGAACCTGATGGCTGGTGGTTACCCCCATCGTATGCGATTCAAAACATTCAACCTTCGCTACCGCCTGCTGGTCCCATTCAAGAAGTTGAGACGGGCTGAAGATAAGACGGTAGAAGACTGCAAGCTAATCCTGGAGTACTTTCTACGTTCACTGGAGGACATAAGCAAGACCTCAACTGTGGCCATCCAATGGGCACTTGGCAAGAGGCATATCTTCCTTAGGTTGGTCTTAATGATGATACTGTCTAAACAGTATTATTCTTTTTATCTTTTGTGATGAAAATATGAGGAAACAAACTGGCATGATCTTTTTCTGATACTCTAACCCATCATGTTATTCTGTGTTGTGGTGTAGTGAGGGTGCAAGACAGCAACTTGAGATGCTGAGGATTGAGATGCGCCACCGTGCTGCCACATTGCTGCAGGCAGTATGGCGTGGGTGGCATTTTCGTCGTCGATGGCCAACTCTCAAAAGGAACTTGGAGCTACGTTTGCGGACCAGACCTGTTCGACCGCGACCACAGCCAATTGCTGGCACTCCCCCACCAGACGTTATGGACCGCTGTGATCAGAAGACCATCCAGCAAACCTGCTCACTTTTTGGCTTAGATTTGGTGAGAAAGCTGATGATTATATATATATATATAATAATTTTATATAATTTATATATATATATATAATTTTCATTTGTAGTTTTGCACAAGGCACCAGTTCACTTTTATAAATTTGGTCTCCTATGCTGAGTGGACATTCGACAGATTACTGAAGATCTCTATAGTTAATGTCACATTTGTTAAAACATATTAAGTGCCTTTGTTTCATAATCAAGCTTAGCTGAACTCAGGTTTTGGTGTTCTTGTGCTAGATGGGATATTATTCTTTGTGTATCAGGTTCATATTCTGATAATATATTATACCATAAAGTTTATCAAATTCAATATTTGAATTTAATATATACGGTAATTATTTTTAAAAGTTTTCTTGCTCATATAATAAACAGTTACAGTAGTTCTCTTTGAAAATTTTTCTTGAGTTCAGTTCTGTACAGTATTGTATTTTAAATAAGAGAATCAGTAAAAGAGAATGAATCAATGTTAAGGTAAAAGTATGGACCATCATATTCCTTGAAATGGATGACCAAGCTCTGACTTACAGAAAGCTAACCTAAAAGCCTGTGAGCGCAATGACAACCCGTACTGGTCTGTCTGGCAGGAGCGGCCACCCCCCGTCCCACCCAGCCGCTCTTATACCATCACTGGCAACCACAAGATGGGCTACCCTCAGACACGGGTCATGAAAAGGAACTTTCCTGGTGAGTTTAGACAACTGAATTCATTTACTTGTTTATTGACCAGGAGTTTCGTACTATTGTGGAAAGAGGTCAGGAAATGCAAGAATGAAATAATAAATGGTTAAGGAGGATATGTCAGCTGGCTTGGGAGAGGGAAGACATACATGAGGACTGTAGAAAGGCAGTGATTGTATCCCTTTATGTAACCTAAACAAGGAAAAGCAGGGTGACTGGGAAAAATATTCTGTTAAGCATAGTAGGCAAGGAGTAAGGTGTTAGAATGGTTCTTAAAAGGGTTTTGTGAAGATCGGAGAAGTTGGTGAGCGACAAGCAGGGAGCTATTCATGGTGACAAAGATTGTGTGGATCAGGTGTCTGCAGTACGGCAGTTAATGGAGAAAGTCTGTGTAACAGATTGGAAGTTGATAATGACCTTTATGGATTTAGCAAAAAGAGTCTAAGTGGATGGAGAAGACTTAATGAAAGTGCTATAGATGTTGTGTTTAAAAAGAAGGCTGCATGAATGTTATATGTTGGGGAGCTTTCAGGTAGGAGGAAGGCTACCAGCAATATTGACTGATGATTAAAAATCTTTTAATATGTATTCTATTTAATATTGTATTCAGTTCTTAAACTATATTCCTTCCTTTTCATGTGTAGTTGTTTAATTATATTCTTATATATTTTGCAATCCAAATGCTTTAGTGGTTGAACAATGTGAACTACATGTCTCTTATTGTTACACCAAAGTATCAATCTTTAGCAAACATAGGAATTTCTAATGTGAATATGTTATTCTGCCTGACAGAGGAAGGAGGTGGGGATCCAGTGCTGCTGAAGGGAGAATCTGTGGTTGTAGTTGGAGCTTCAGCTCGTCGTGGACATTTACTTGTTGATCATCAAGGTCACACTTATCATGTCCCTTTCCAGTATATGGAACTCAAGCCATCAGGTCAACCTGGTGTCAACATTTAAGATAATTTCTTGGGACACCAGTTGATGTATCACTGGTCTCTACTTGGAAAAAAAGTTTTTTGCTCAGTTGTGGCATCCTGTTGAGGCACGTCCAGTTTGTCAATTAGAAGAGTCTGCTTCTTTAAACTGTTGGCTGAAAAAAAATTCAGTATAGTCTGTGCTGAATGTTTCTGAGAAGAATAAAGGTTCTTTAGTGCAATCAATGAGAGGTTAAATTTACTGCTAATTATAATTTCTGAACATAGAAATTCCTTACAGTACAAACCTATATTTTGCCACATTCAGGAAGTTGATGTTATTACCTCTGTGGAGGTATAATGCATCTATAATTAAGCATTTCATACTTTGTACAGGATAAACCATCAAGATCATTCATCAAATGTAAATGGTAGAAAATTAGAAGATGAATGAGTGTTCTGACAAGATCACATACTGTATTTGTATACAGTAGTTCAAGTGGAGCCAACAAATTCGGTGCAGGAGTACAGTCGTATGTTAAGAGCTTGACATTAAGTTAAAGCTTTGAACCAGTACTGTATAAAGTTGTTATTGATAAGGGCTCTTCAGGCAATCTGAGTGCTGTGGAAGGTCCACAGAGCTGTTCAGGGATGAACTTGGGTCAGAAAGATGGGAGGTTCTTGTGTATTGTTTTGTTAGATGTATTTATTAACCAAAATGGATTGCCTCTCTTTCTTACCTCCACCAGGTGATTCACAGACCAGTTTTGAGATATGGACTCAGTAGTGAATCGTGTGTGGTGTGTGGCATTATGCTGTGGCTGGATATCAATATGAATTATTTCTGATATACTCCAGTGCTCACAGTGACGACTTTACTTTTTATTATGAGAAAAGAAACATTATTCCTCCTGTGATTGGTAAGAACACATGAAAAGTATCTATAGACAATGAAGTAAGATATCCAGCCTTATAAAACACATCCTTTTCCTTACAAATAATTAACTTTAAAATAGTTTAATATTTTCCAACTTAAAATATTTTTGTTCCACACCACAAAGAAACTGCAAGCTAGTGTCTGATTGCAAGATGCCTGTATATAGACTTGTATGTGCCAATATTGTTAAGTAATTTTATAAGTTAATTGATATACCTCGTTATTTAATGTACGGCGTCGAGTAATTTTTAAAGTGATTCTTGATGTAACTTGAACTGTGTGAAAATGGCTGACAAATCATGAAGATGCATTTCAACCCTTGGTGCTACCTGCCTCTAAATCTACATTTGTGTGCTCTCTCTCTATCTCTCTCTCCTTCTCTCTGCCTGTCCAACTTTGTATTCAATCTCTTTTACAAGTCTTAATGTGATCTACAGTATTATTGTTGACAGTAACTTTCCATTCTACCACATATAGCCTACCCTATATGAGTGTACTACTTAATTAACCTATGATTTTTATTAATGTAGTTATCAATATTGTTGCCCCTCTCCTTTCTACAGCTTCACTCATACTGTACATCTTTAACATTACATCCAAACTGGTCATCTATCTGTTTCCTTCTTCACAATGCATTCCAAAACCCTTTTGCTCAGTTGCATTTCCCATGACTTTCATGCAATTTGTTTACCCCTGTTTTGCTCATCTCTACAAAAGAATGACTGACGTACCAGCTAGGTCACTGTCATTTCTCCCTTGAATTACTACATCGTCCTTGATTCTTAATTACTTCTCCATACTTTCCCATAGTCTATTATCACTTGTTATTTTCTTTTTTGCTTGCTTTACCAGTTCTACCCAATCTCATAGCACTTCCCTCCCTCCTTGTACAGTGCTCAATGTCTTATCTGTGCTTTTCCCCCTTCCCATGACATTTATATCTACTTCCCATCACATTTATATCTCCTTCCCATCACATTTATATCTCCTGCCCATCACATTTATATCTCCTTCCCATGACATTTATATCTCCTTCCCATCACATTTATATCCTGCCCATCACATAAATCTTTACCAGCACAATACATGTTCAGTCACTCCCATCAACAGCTACCCATTCCCTTCACACACTTTCTCCTCTTCATCCTCTCATTTACTGTTCCCTCTTTTGGGGTTCTTATTTTCCTTATCATTTAATTGTCCCTGTTCTTATGGAATGTCTGTCTTCCCCTTACTTCTTCCCATTTCATGCCGTTACCTGCTGGCCTCCCTTCACATTTTTGTATATTTTAGGAACTGGAATTTATAACATACAGTAATTTCCTTAATTTTCTCCATTCCCATTTGTTCAATTGTCTTCTTACTTCTATCGTTTATGAATGCTTTCAGTAGTTGTTCCTGTGCTGCTTATCTGCTCCACATACTAATTCCTACTTCTTAATTTTTTCATCCATGTCTTAAGTTTCTATAGCTTTTCCTGACAGCTGCTTGAACCAGTGTTGTAACTAGAATGTAAATGTGGTCAGCAGTTGCAATATTGCATCTCTTTGGCAAATGCAGTGACCCTGTAGAGAAGAATGGATGGAGCAGGCTACTTTATCCTCATGTCTTCCAGATCTGAAGGTCAGTATTGAGTCCTGTGGACTTACAGATCCAGCCCTCCAACTGATAGCAATACTGTACATTACTGTACCGAATTTAAACCTGTGTGTTGTTTTGGATTTTGTACTCAAGATAAATAGATCCCCTACAGTTTTGAATTTTTATATTATTATGACTGTAATGCAAGTCCAAATTTTTCATATGATGTGCAAAAATGTTGTTACCGTTATTGAAGATAATGGAGATTAAAAAAGAAAAATTATTTTACTAAAAAAGTTTAGTTTAGTGTATTGAGGAAATATCCAGCAACACCACTGATGTCCTTCCATCCTTCAACTTCCATACTCATCCAATATCTATTCCTTTCACCATTACACTTTCCATAATTATACCTGCCTCTGGTTTATCATGACTTTCTTCTTACTTTTGATGGCCTACCTCCTTTATTATAATTTGTTCACTTCCTCCCATATTGGTATACAGTATTTACTTAGGTCTCATCAAACCCCCATCCTCTTGTTTCGTCTTATACCCTTACCTCCAACTTGTTGCTCACTCTTCCTAACAAGCATACCATAGATGAAAAAAAAAGTGCTCAATAGTGTACATAAACCCCTTTCTTTTTATGTATGTAGATAGTGTAAATGTGGCTCGCTAACTAATACTCAATTTATTTACCCATTCTTTATGTAAAAAAGTATAGTCTACCTTTTTGTATATGTTAGATGTGTTGATGTACTTTACCTTTTTGTTTTCATAATGTAGGAACAGCACTCGCATAAAATTTACAACCCACTGAAGGAAAGCTGGATCAGTTTTCCAAGGAAAAATAAAATATTTTGTATTATTCTTATTATCATAGTTTTTTTCTTAATTTCTTTCATTTTCATTATGCCAGTCAGTGCTGTGTGGCCAAATAATGTGGTCATGCCAGTTCACACATTCCAGAGGCAAGCAGTTATGTGTCACGAGTTCTTCAGACATGTGCCAAATAAGCTTAGGGCCCCCAGTCCTCATTTTCCCTATGACCATAATTTTATTTCCTCATATTTTCTTTCTCTTCTGTTTTCCTCCTCTCTCTCTAGCCCCAAAGTCATCTGCTATTATGTTTTCAGTCCCCTTTTGCCTATCTCCCTCCAGCTACATACACATTATATCAGGATGGTTTAGTCAAAGTATTAAAGTATTAATGCTCAGTCAACCATTTATATTGTAATACAACACCTACAGTATATACCATTAGCTCTGAGATTTTAATGTGAGAATAGAATCAACGATTGAAGTCCTACTTTGAACTTTGTTCTTATTATTATTGGAGGGCATTCTAAACCTCATTCCTTCTTTCTATTTTTTTTCTTATTGTAGGTGCTGATGTGTTTATAATATTTTATGGAATGTTAGGGTGCAAGCTACTATAAGAGTTCCTGTCAATATTGGAATGTTTTCATATTAAATTAAACTTTTAACATGAAAATAGATATACTTGTTTAATGTTCCTGTGTAGATATATTAAGTATTAAAGGTATGTAAAGATACGGGTGCATGATGAGATAGAGTGGCATTATAACAAGGAGAGTAGAGGGTACAATATAGCCTACCATAGCAGAAACTCATGGTTTGTACTGTATTGTACTTATGTCTTAAGATCATATTTTACCTACATCAATATGCCATTAACAGTCTTCTTGCTGAACCATGTACAGTACTACAGTACAGTGCAGTCTATGGTTTTGCAATGTAAATGTATTTGGAAGGTGAAATATTGTACTGTAACTTGTACGAAATGCATATAGAGTAAAAGTGTGTCTTATTTACAAGTAAATACTGATTCACATGTTGCTACATGCTCAACTTTAACTTGCCAGTTTTATACAATATTTGTATTGTACAGCAGCCAACTATTATTGTATGTACTTTTAATGCTGCTGATACACTGTCTTCCAGAAAGTTACTACAGTACTGTACCCTCATTATGTATACACATTACCTATAATTAGGTTGTGATATAATTAAGTGGCTTAGCATAAATTTGTACCATACTATATATCTAACCCATATAATTGCATGAAAGAAAGGGACAGAAAGAAGATGAGACTGAATGGCTTGGGTCAGGACTGCATGATCTCCAGGGAGGAAGAATACAGTGAGAAAAGTTCAAAAGAGCAATGTCTCACCCTGTGTTGGAGATAACATCTCACACCTCTACAGGAAATAACAACTCATACCTGTGTTGGAGATAACAACTCACACCTGTGCAGCGGATATAACAACACACACCTGTGCAGGGGATATAACAACTCACACCTGTGCAGCGGATATAACAACACACACCTGTGCAGGGGATATAACAACTCACACCTGTGCAGGGGATATAACAACTCACACCTGTGCAGGGGATATAACAACACACAGGAAATTATGAGATAAAGATACTGTACACAGAAAACATTGAAAAAAGTGGAAAGATTAAGTTGTGTCTTTAAAACCCCACTTAAGTACACCTCCATGTTTGTATAAGATGCAGGTACAGGACACTTGGATTTGTCAAACCCAGCATAATATAAATGTTATGATTAGATGCATACTTCATCTTAATGAACTCCTGAATATATTTCCATTACATGGTGGTACCAACTATACAAGACTGTAATGTAAATACACTGTAGTCTTTGCTTCTCTCAACTATATAGTATATACAGTATATTTATATAACATTAAAAATATGTAATACTTGAACCACTACAGCTTGTATTGTGTGGCAACATTATCCACGAGACAGCCATCACTATTTTATGGAATTATATGTCTACTACATTGTAAGTACTAGATTTTACAGTATACTGTAATGCAGTAATATGCATACAGTACTGTACAACAAAGGTCACAGCCAATCAAACTCAAGCTATCAAATTACATATCAACATCAACCTTACAGGTAACAGCTGGTCCTGTACTGGGTGAGTGAGGGTGCATGTGGAGAGTGTGTTGGATTTAATGAGACTGTATTTGGGGTCTGAGAATTTGGTTATTCTGGGAGTTACATTTGATGCTAAGCTGATGTTTGAGAAGCATGTGCTGTCAATCTCGAGGTCTGTCTTCCAAAAGTTGAGTATTATGTATAGAGCTAATTGGCGTGTGTTCAGAGATCCCTCATTGTTACTGCAGTGTTTTAAATCGTTTGTTTTTACATCTAATGGAATACTGTTCTCCAGTATGGACTTCAGCAGCTGACTACCATTCTCAAGTTAATATTGTTGTTGATGTTTTCCCGGGGCATATTGGCCTCCTGCTCTACAGACCCACAGTATGCTCTGTTTGCAGTGAAAAAACAACTTAAAATAAAGGAGGGGCTGCATGGCCCTATATTATGTCTGGGCTACCGAAGCACATTCCAGGGAGATGGGACCAGGGAGTCTGGGGTCTCTGACCACCAGGGAGATTGGGGGGAAGGTCTTTGATCCCACAGCCAGTGCTGTGGGCCCAAGTCCACGTTACCACAAGAGCTACAAGTGATGCCGCAACTTCTGTGAGACCCGCTCTGAAGGGACCATAAGGAGGGAGTGAGTTTAGACTGCTGAATGCAAAGGGATAATGCACCCCCTTGTGCTAACAGTCCACACAGCAGTGAAAAAAAAGAACCTCCGTTTGCAGTACACCACGTGAATTTTTAATTCATGTAGGCAGATTCCGTTAAATCCACTAGAATGTGATCAGATCCTACAACAATCTTTATTTAGGAAACTGCAAAAGGGCTGTTTTCTCAGTTTCTGACAGCTAGCGTGTGTGAGAATCTGAGGAAGTCATTAATGTTATACCAAACAATTCTTATTAATACAGTGCATGGTATAATATGGGCGTCTAGTGTAAAATTAATATAGGTGTGTATTCCTTAAACATTATTTGCAATTGTCCGTCCCTCGTCCTAATTCTAATTCATGCTTGCTGTTCCACGTCTCTAATCATCTTTTCCCTTGTCCTAATCCTACAGGGTCCTCCATGCCTAGGGCGATCTTATTTCATCTATAAATCTCTACTTTTTCTTTCTATTGATGTACAGTAGACAGGCGAGGCCCAGCAAAGTGGTATATATTTCCACCAGGAAACTGCAAACGTACAGTTGGACACAGGAATTCGAGGAATAGCCCAAATGAAAGATGGTCAATTTCTCCCAATATCAAGTTCCTTAATGCCAAATAGGAGACACCAGGGGCAGAAGTCAGTATCGAGGATGGTAATAAAAAGCAACTACCTGATAATAGACACTGGTTACTCAAATGGGACAAGTATATTTCACCTGGGCTGTAGCACGCGAAAACACCCTATTCCTGTGTCCAACTGTACCTTCTGTTGGCCCTTCCCTCTCATTACTCCCATGATGTATACACTGTCAGGGTTTTATGGATAGACTCGTGCTATGAATTTCAGCTTCCCAAAGCAGAGGAATTTTCAACCTTGATTGTTATTATTGGCATCGTCGGCAACTCGGGTGATCGTGCATGAAAATCTAAGCCAGCTCAGCCACCAGTCTCATCTGTCATTAGCTTGGCGAGAGTAATAAGAAGTGGAATGGTGATCAAGAAGGGCAAAGGAAAGGAGGACTACCGAGTGATGCAAATTTACTGGACAGAACTAACAAGACTATTTACACAGCTGCATTACATTTCCTTTACAAAAAAGTTCATTATTGTGTTACATTCATAATGAACCGGACACCTTCAAGCGAATATACCGGAGATGAATCTATTGGTTAGTCTGTTTGTTTATAATAGGTTTATAGATGTCAGATATAAATGTACAGTTGGTTTCAGGAATTCGTGGTACAGTCGGCGGCAAAAGTCCTGTCGCCTCACTTGCTTCACCGAGCCACGGGATGTTCATAGACTCGAGATTATTAAGTGTATAAAACGTGCATATTTCTCGAGTCCATGAACACTGCATGTCTCGGTGAAGCAGGTGAGGCGACAGGACTTTTGCCGCCGACTGTACAGTATAGTACATTAGGCTATAGACGTCTAACTATTTGTGAGGTAAATACAACAGAAAGGAAAGTAAGCAAAAGTTATTATAATTTGTAAACAGCTTGGCAGACAATAATTATGACACAGCAGCTTCATGTGTGGGTATCTGTACAGTACACTCGTGATACATAATTTCTGACCACAGTGTGTGGAGCAGAAAGCTTCGAATCGCCTGGTATTGTTTATTTCCCCACCCAGTACACCTATACTGGCTGGGTTCGAATGCAGGGTACGTGTGTGTATGCGTGGTGCCTGCCGTTCGTCTCTGGTCAGGGATTTCGTAACACGAGTGTACGTCGGGGTTTATGGTCGTACGATTAAGCCAAGGCCGCTTGAAGAGTAGGTCGGGAGAGCGTGATGACGTCACCTTGAAGAGTCTCCCGCTCCCTCACTCATTGATACCCTATACAAACCCTGCCTGCCCTGCTTTACATGACCTTTTGCATTGGTTACAGGATATTTGATAGTATTGGAGGCAGATGGAGTATGATGCAGCTTGTGACCATTATCCTTATAGCATTATTCATTCAAGCACCAAAAGAGTAGCCTAGCTTTTGATATGATAAATCTCTCTCTCTCTCTCTCTTTCTCTCTCTCTCTCTCTCTCTCTCTCTTGTGATCAGCTGTGAACTTTGAATTATTTCCAAGCCTAGTTGAAGAAAAATTGGGTACATACATTTGAGATAGGCATTAATATTTTAATAAGGCAACTAATATAATACATAAATTACGGTACTAAGAGTAAGTTTGAACTTCATAATTCATGTAAGATATATACAATACTTATTCATAAATGTAAGATATATACAATACTTATTCATAAATAATACCATTCTTTAATCTTTCATTGAGTTCTTATATAAGTTTGGACATTTTGTTAGAACATTTCCTTTATGAATTTGGCTTTCTGTTTAAGCTACAGTATCTATCAGATTTTAAACATGCGTATAAATTTATCGACGATAAATACTTTTTATGTATATATTTGTATAAGTGATAGAGGAGTGACCAGTTTATTTTTGTACATAATAATAATGAAACCCTTTTTGTAATTTGTCACAGAGCTGAAGAGTTGTTCTGTTGACAACATATATAATAAAAAGGAACCCGAGGCAGAAAGACGTATCAGGTTACTCAAACAGGTAAGTCAGTCTCTCTCTCTCTCTCTCTCTCTCTCTCTCTCTCTCTCTCTCTCTCTCTCTCTCTCTCTCTCTCTCCGTTTGATACATATAAGTCATAACGAAATGTATGTCATTATTAGGAAATTTCCCTCTGTATACAATCTGTAGTGACGTGGGCAATACTTTAATGGTTTTGGCGCCCCTTCGACCCCAGCCACTCCTATTCAGTTCTTCAGCTATCCCTCTTTTACTTCTATGTCCTTCCTATAATACTGTCTCAACTCTGCATCACCTATATATATATATACTTCTGACGCTATATGACCTAGCTGTTGCTCAGTCTAATATTAATCAATCAATCTTTCCTTAATCAATCCATCTTTCCTTAAATTTTTGTGATCTTGTTTCCACAGTTCTCTCCTTCCTTCCTTTCCTTTTATTTATTTTTACTTACTCCTCCTCCTCCTCCTCTCTTTTTATTATACATTCTCTTTCCTGCTCTTTACTTTTTTTTTCTTCAAAATTTGAGAATGTGACTGTACTTATATATTTATTATGTTCTTAATTAACCAGTTTTAAGAACACCATGTTAGGTAATGTGTACAATGCCCCACCACTCCACTCGTCAACAGTTGTGTTTGGTTCTGATATGTGTACTGGGCCAAGTACTTGTTGGTATTACACACACGTGGCCCTCCCCTGCCATCTCCAGCCTCAGTCACAACAATGCCTCCTTGGTGGGTACAGAGATTACACTCACCACTACACAGATTGACATGACAGGTATGATGAGGGTCTCCCAGGCCAGTAATAACATGACACAATTCCATGACAGGTAATAGCCATTTCCCAGACCCTGAAGAAATTAATATAATAAATCATGACGATTGATATATTACTGACACGTAGCAATAGTAAAGTGTCGACGGAAAAAGATGAGACCTGCCTTTCAAAACTATAAATAAACACGATTTTCCTGAAAATAATTCACCAAACAGGTGTTTAGATAATGAAATAAAATTATTTTACTCATTCTAGTATTTGGTAATGTCACTTTTCAGCTTGATAACATCCTGAAGGCGATCTGGTATGCTCCTTGCCAGGGACTTGAAGTATTTTGGGTCAATATTTTTCCATAAAGGAGTGATGCCTATATATATATACTGCAGACGGGGCACTGAGGTTGTGGGAACACTATTATCGCTTTCAGGGTCCGTGTCCCACTGTTTCTCGGGAATAACTCTGTAATAAAAGGTTGAATTAGTATGAGCCCTCTCCTCTTTTGTAGTGGTACTGCCAACCATTGTAAACAAAAAAATAGGGACTGTGGGGGTGAGAAGTGAATTATAACGAAATGGGGTTGGAGCAAAGACAAACATAGGGAGAATAATCCCAAATGCAATCAGTAGTTCAGGTGTAACTGATGCCTAAGGCTATGAATCCTTTGCCACGTCTGGTAGAGCTGCTAGATACCTCCATATGACTCTGGCTTATACATATAGATACTTCTGGTTGCTATTGTTGGGTACAAGTCTCATTTTTTCCCCACCAACAGATAGGATAGGATTCCATGACAGGTAATAATCATCTCCCTGACCCTACACAACATAATATTATGGTAATTCATGACAATTGATGAATTCCAGACACGTAACTACTGTATAATGATAGAATTTCATTACTGTGCTAGTCTTGTTCTTGAATAATATTACCACTCTTAAGATAATATCAGCACCTGTATAAAAGATGAGGTATAATATTCAAGGAAAATATGGAGAATCGGGCCTAATTAACAGAAAGAATAAAAATGACTAAACTTTGTTGAAAATTTGTGGTAAGTTCATTTGTTGTGGTGTGAGCATATGTGGAGAATGTTGTGAATATTGTCGGATGTGTAATAATGACCAACTTTTTTGTTATGCCTGTCAGTTACTTGAAGTTTACATGAGGTGGATATCTCATGGTTGGTCATGTTGGTTTTCATTTGGCTGGTTTCACAATAACAATATATCATGAACAATGGCTTTTCGGTGCACTCAACATTTCAGTTTCTCATGTTCTTTTCAGTAATTTGTGCCAATTAATTCAGTAAAGTTAATATAGCAGACTACTGGATTTCCTTCACGAAGCACAGAGATGGAGATAGAAATGTAAACACAGTACTTAATAATTATTATATAATATATACTCTTCAACTCAGTCCGCTATAGAAAGAGTAAATAGTCTATTGTCTTCTGATTTCATCCTGGTGTCATTTTATATCATACAATTTTGTATTCATTGCATATTTATTGCATAGATATCATTGCATATTTATTGCATAGATATCATTGCATCTGTACTGTATAGTCAAAAAGTTCTCTGTCACAGAAGAGTTACAAATTTTGTTTTTATTTGATCATATAATCACGTCCTTCAAATGATCCAAACACTTGATCACTTCTGCGACAAAGAAGGTGACACAGTTGGTATATATTACAGGGAGTCTGTTGATGGTCGGGAGTCTGTTAGGGTCACCAATGGCTGGGTGGCTGATAACATATGTGGGTCGGCGTCGGTCATTACAGGTGTCTGTGTTACCATGTCTCACAGGTTGGTTACTCTTGGCACTGGCACCCAACGTTGCTGTTCTCCTCACTGCAAGGTGAGTCTCACACACACGCTTTTTTAAATGAAGTTCAATAATGCCCAATAAGTCCTTTAATAAGCACATTTATTGTATGTAATGAATATTGTTATTGAATTATCTATGATTAGTGTGGGTAGCTTTGTGATGTGTAGAGTGATAATGATAAGCTCGAATGCATGGGAACAACAGTTTACACTTTGTTAAGATAAGATTTACAAAATGTTTGGCCAGTTTGTCAAAATTCATTGCCAACATTATGTGGAACTCCGGGGAACTGAACACAACAACTATTGACATGTGTTGCAGGATGATCCAGGGCTTTGGGTATTCGATAGCCTCCCTGTCCGCCTCGACAATCATCATGGAGATCTCAGACGTGGAGGTGAGGGGAATGATGCTGGCCCTCACCACCATTGGTATAGTGGTTGGTGGTTTGTACACTGTGGGCTTTGGGTATATTCTTCCCTGGTATTACCTCTCCTTGACCTGTGCCCTGCTTCCCCTGGTACTCCTCCTTGGCACTTTCTTCCTTCCATACTCACCTTCGTATCTTCTCCTTCGGGGCCAAAAGCTTCAAGCAATCCAAGTGTTGAGAAGGCTGAGAGGTCCTTATTCTGATGTGAATGCTGAGGTCACGAAATTAGAGGCCATGAACTCTGGGACCTCAAGGAACTGGCGGAATCTACTGAAGCCAAAGATTCTGAAGAGACTCATTGTTGTCATCATGCTGTTTGCCTTCCAGAATTTTTGTGGCACTTACGTGTTTATAGTTCACACCTCACGTATCCTACAAGCAGCTGGGGTGGTCATGGATCCAGACCTCGGAACCGTGATTGTAGGAGTGGCCAGGATTGTTGGATGTATAGCTAATATTTATCTGGTGGACAAAATAGGACGAAAGTTGTGCTTGGTGATCTCCCACGCCGGTAATGCAGTGACGTTGGTGATGCTTGGAGCTTATGTCTACGTGGCTGAAAAGGCTTCAAATGATGATAACATTTTGAACAGGTTAGTGTAGTTATACCCTTTTGATTTTGAACAGGTTAATGTACTTATACCCTTATGATTTATGACAGTTGTAGTTTACATATCAACCTGCTGTATACGTAACTAATAACATTATTAAGGAAAATAATTATCCCTCTAATCTAGAGTATATTCGTGACTGTCAGCTGTTTATTGCTGGCTTTTTTGTGCAAAACATAAACAATCATATGGCGTGTAAACTACTAAACCCACATGATTAAAGGATACATGATATTGAAGTACAAACCATTAGCTGTCTCCTCATGTATTGTACTTGTGAAGACAAAATGGACATCTGAAGAATGAGTAGCCAGCTCAGAATGTCCATAAATCAAAGTACACTTTTACGCTTCTATGAGACCATATTTAGATATTTAGATAGGTAAATAGAGTGTAAAAGGGAATCGAGTTGCTATCATTCTGAGCTGGCTACCCATCCAACCTATGTCCATTTAGTCTTTACAAGTTCAGTCTGGGACAATATTCCCTTTCCACCCTCTCAGTGGCTATATGTAGATGTGACATGGTCGTTCCTCTGACCTGTCAAACCTCGACCTCACTCTTCTCTCACTATGTACTTTCCTTCTTCCTTTCCTATGTATACTCTCCTTGTCTCTCTTATTCATATGTTACAGATGAACACACACCCATGCCCAAGACCTGACTTATTTCTTGCTACCTTCCCGCTTTCCCTTCACTACATATATATTATCTTTCTTTCTTATTTTTTATTATATTTTCCATACATTTCCCTCCCCTTCTCGTATTGTCACACCGACAAGGAAAAAGGACAAAAGTCATGCTGTGAATTAGAGAATATGAAATGGGGAATTATGGATGAAAGTGTATGAAGAAAAAATGCACAGGACGATAAGCGGTTGTGTAATGAAAGCTTAGTGAGGTTCAGGAGCAGTGATCACCTTATGATTTATGTGTCACCTTGGATATAAAATAGCTCCATGTCCGTCACACACACGCCCACACACATGAAAACGCAAGTGTGTGTGGCTAACATGATGCATATTGGAGTGTGCAAATGTTAAACCTGTAGCTGTCCACAGTCTCTTATTAATCTCTTCAACAATCAATGCAACCAGAGAGAGGGAGGAGGGATTTCTTCCTTCATTCCCTACTCCTCTTCCTCTTCTCCCCCCACACACCAAAACACGTGTCTTTTTTTGTCATACATTTTCATCCCCTTTTCCCCATCTCATATTCTCTCGCTCACAATATGTCTTACGCCATTATTGGAAACACTATAGACCTCATTCTCTCCTTTTCAACACCTTACCTTTCCCTACTATTTTCTTTCTCTCTGATGGTAGAAATGAGTGTTAGATTGAAACAGATGAAGAAAGTAAAGGGAAAGAAAATGGGAATATGAAAAAGGAAATAAAGAAAGATGAAAGGCCCGCCGGACTGCAGAGCTGCCACGTAGATAAAGCACGTACAGTACATGCCTAAGTGGTTAATCAGAGGGAAAACCTTAATTCTATTTGCTGCAGGTTCCATTGGGTACCTCTGGTGTGTATGTTGGTGATAATGCTGGCCCTCAACATAGGTGTTCACCCTGTCCCTCACATGATGGCTGTCGAATACTTTCCCACTTACGTCAGGGGCCAAGTGAGTCAGTACGAACACTGCAATACAAACTAAAACAATGACAAAATATTATATGGTAAAAAAGAAGAATATAGTGATAGAAAAGGAATACTACAGTTCAATATTTGGCACATAATACCTTACATTAATAATAAAGCATATGAATATGTGAACCCTTTCCTAATTACTGTATCTTCCAACCAGGCGGCATCAGTGGTTTACATGAGCGGGATGCTGTTTACATTCATGGTGTTGCAGCTGTACAGTTACATGAAGGAGACACTCACTCAGGCTGGTCTTTACTGGTTCTACGCCTTCATCAGTGTCCTCGCAGTCCTCTTCACTCTCGCCTTCGTCAAAGAGACCAAAGGAAAAGTTGCAGGCTGAGAGAGAGGGAGGAAGGGAGGGGATCGTGTATGCCAACCTGAATAATGATCACTTCCTTAGTCTTCCTATTACCACAACACAGTATTACACATTGTTTCTCCTCTATATAAAAATAAATTATCATTGGGCACCCTTACAGCACGGCACGATGCATTGGGCCGTATGCAAGAACGCTACCTCATGCATGGTGTTAACGATGGCGTGATACTACTGGAACTTACGATAACTCCATAGACACACTAACATCCAGCAGGCTTCTATAGCGTTGAATTCTCTCTTCCTCTTTAGGTAGTTTAGTTCATATTATACAGTGTGTGTGTTTATATTTTGTTTCTAAGGTAAGAACGAAAGACAAGACGCCTGGCCTGATATCCACGCTACTATATACATTAGTCTGCTCATTTTTACTATCCAACTAAGTCTACTATATATATTAATAAAGCCATCGTGAAACATGTATTGTATGTTTGTGTATACGGCCTCGTGATGGGATGTGTATCTTTATGTATTGATTCACGGATGGATGTATGTATGTACGGTTGAGCAAGTAGAGAGTGCAAGTAAAATGAGTGTATAATTATGGTTTTCTTCAATCTCTTCTACCCAATTCTGTATCCAATCTTCATCAGGACAGGAACCACTCGCTTCCTGTGTGTTGTACAGCTACAATCAAATATCCCCCGACACTTTCCTATCTATCGTAGTAAATATCTTGGTAATAAAGAGCAACACGTGTATGATTTAGCAGCATCTCATAATAATAATTGAGGTGGGTTGAGTTGACATAAAGTATTGTATGATTATAATTTGGCATGATACGGATTTATTTACACGATGGAAGGAAAGTGTCGGTGGATATTTGATTGTGGTTATACTATGGGACCGTCTCTACCTAACATACATGAACCACATCCTCTACTGCATGTACTATTTACCACAAGAAGTCGTACACACACTCTTGGCTTCAAGGGATCACAATATATAGAAAATAATAATAGGTCTGTGTAACTGCAACACAATATTATAATAGGTTTGTTGTTTTGCAATCACCGAGTCATTAAGGTAGAATATTCATTGAAGTACTTCCAGAATAATTACCACTTACTCTACCAAGCCTGTGTACGAATTTCTGTGGCCGACTGTACATCCGATGCTTCTCTCAGTTATTTCTTTGGTCACATAACTTTACTTTTACGAGACAGGACCGATATTATTTCAGGTTAATGAATCACGTTTCCACCTTTTATTTTTATATAATATATATATTTTCTTCATAACACTATTTATCCATAGATGAGCGAGTAAGGAAGACACTATAACCAGAGTAAACATAAAGAAAGAGGTTGAAACGAAGCGAAGATAAAAAAGAAGAGTACAGGCTAATCAAATCTCTTTCTTAATTAACCCACGACAACGCCCCTTGTCTCTCGAACACAGGCGAGGGTGAAGGCGACACCGAAGAGGCAGACGACAGCATAACACCAGTAGAGACCAGCAGGTGTGAAGGCAGACTGCATGGGTGTGAAGAGTTGTAAAGCCATCAAGTTGAACCCACTACCAGCCACCATACACACACCTGACAACTGTAGCACGAGTCAAGTTTTAAAGAAGAATAAGAAACATAAAATAATATATAAACGCAGACGAAAGGGCAGAAACAAACAAGATAAAGACGAGCAAAAGACTTAAAAGGGGGAAGTTTTGTGTTGGTAAATCTAGAGCAACCGAATCCTCCAAATTATTCCAAGCAACAGAACACTATTATTTATGCTCTTCTGGTCCTGTTTCCTAGCATATCTTGGAGGATTCATGGCGCTCCAATGTACCAAAAAAAAATGACCACTTTAAATGTGTATAGGCCACATTGTTTTGGGTGGTAAATCTGGAGCAAAAAGATTCCTCCAAACTATTCCAAACCACGGTACCAGTATATTATGGTAATCTAGTCCTGTTTTCTAGCATACTATGGAGTAACCAAGGTAATCTAATTGTGTATGTATGTACAGTTGCCAAAAAAATGTATTGCGACAAATCTTGATAGAACTTTAACCATAATAATATCCACAACTATTTATTTGTATGGACTATAAGCATGTACAACAGAAGGAAATATACATATCCTGTAATACACACTTCTAATCCCTACAAACAACTATGGACATTAATATATTTAACGTTGCATCAAGAGTTGTCGCAGTACCTTTTTTTGGCAACTGTACCTTACTTAAAACTCTAATGGTTCCTCACCTGGGCACGGACGGCGGTAGGGAAATATTCTACATTGAGGATGGAAGGGACAGGTCCAGCACCCATACTGGAGGTGAACATGAAGAGGGTAAGACAGGCCAGAGGTACCCAGCCCTGGTCAACACACCTGTATACCAGCAACGATATTATGTAGACTTATTTGTGTTAAGTAAGATTTATGTGTTGTTCTTGTCGTATTATTGAACTTGATAAATAAATATAAATATGTCAGAGGTCATAATGTTACTTGTGTATCTCACTGATTTATTTACTGTGCATTTTTTTTATTTTAATATGTAAAGACAAGAACTTGTGTGATAAGAAATCCTTTGTTGAAATGCATATATTTTTCTGAACCTGTATCATCTATACGTTTCTTACCATAGATCAGTGTCGTAGTGTGGCGTATCTAATGTTGTATTAGTAGCTGGTAGAATAAATTGTTGTTGTTGTTGTTGTTCTTTGGTCACGTCCCCATAGTCGTCGAATGTTGTATTAGTAGCTGGTAGAAAATGTTGTTGTTGTTGTTCCGTGGTCACGTCCCCTGGAGAGGCGATGTCTTTACACTGACGATAGAAGCCCATCACCACTAGACTCATCGCCATCACCAGCAGAGAAAACACCAGACACGGTTTTCTTCCCAGTCGGTCCAGGTATATACAGGCGAGGACTGTACCGGACATCTGTACCAGGAACACAATGATGGTGGCCACTTCGCTGCTCAAGTCTGTACCGGCGTCTTGGAAAATTCGTGTCATGTTGACGGGAAAGACTAAAAGACCACAAAAGTTTTGGACGAAGAAAAGTGTAATGACGATTGCTAGGGATCTGAGAATGGCAGGCTCCCTCAGCACCTTCAGGAGTGGCATTTCCGCCTTTTCTCCATTTTCCGTAAGAATATTCTCCATTTCCTTTTCCACGTCGATACTCGGGCCTCGAAGTCTTAACAGAACTCTCTTGGCTTCCATTGTGCGACCTTTGATGACTAAGAACGAGGGACTCTCTGGGAGGAACAACGCCAAGAGAATTGTCTGCAGAAGGATGACAGCCAGACCCACAAATGGCACCTCATACCAACGTAAGGAGAATCCGAGTGTCACTGTGAAGATGGCACCCAGGTTGAGGGCGAAGTTTGGGACAGTGGCCAGTGCCCCCCTGATACTGGTGTCTGGTAACTCAATAATGTATGTACTGGCAGACACGAAGGTTGCTCCAATACACACACCATGAACCACTCTGTTGGGTAGAAAGAAGTTGTATCAAATTGTACACAAGATTAGTGTACTCCTTATACTCTGTTGGGTAGAAAGAAGTTATACTCAATAATTTATATACCTTGATAAAATACTGATCAATTTGTATGAGAGATTAGAGTACCCCTTATATTCTGTTGGGTAGAAAGAAGTTGTATCAAATTGTATACGAGATTAGTGTACTTCTTATACTCTGTTGGGTAGAAAAAAGTGTTTTAGGGAGTATTGAAGTCCACACATGGAGATTATAATTAAAGATTGTTCAAGAGTAAACAGGGAATTTTCTATCAGACGAAATACCAAAGAGTAAACAGGGTATCAGAGTAAACAGGGAATAATTGAGGTAAAAAGGGAAATTCTGATGTTGAAGTTATAGGGAAATTTCGTCTAGCGCTGCCAAACATACCTGGCAACACTGAAGACAACAGTATCAAACATGGCGGCCTATATATTCAACCAATCAGCGAGCAGCACAAAATTTAGGTGTCCAGTCTCTCTATATAGGGTCTCTTAGTAAAACAACCCGGAGTACCAAAAGTATCAATATTATACCATCCCCTTAACTCTAAACTCACCTGCCTATAAGTAAGACAACTGGGCCTGGAGCGAGTGCCACAAGACCCCAGGCCAGTGTGTAAGGAGCCAATAATAACATCATGGACTTCCTCCTTCCTATCACAGACACCAGCCAACCCCAAGTCCACGTCCCAGGTAAGATGCCCACAGCCACCATACTCCCTGCCAACACACACACACGATGGATGGATGGATGGAGAATGGATGGATGGATGGATGGATGGATGGATGGATGGATGGATGAATGAATGGATGGATGAATGGATGGTTTAATTTAGGGATGATTGTAGGGTTTAATTTAGGGTTTATTCTTTTATTGAAGGTTTAATATTTAGGGATGAATTCTTTTGGTGATGAATTGGAAGTTGTCTGCTGATTTCTCCAAACTATGTCACGTAACAGATCCCCGCTTATATAGTATCATTGAGGGTGTCTGTTTTTTTCTGGTATAGTTGTGGAGGAGGAATCAGTAGGAGCCTTTCATTTTATCAGTCTTTCATTTTTACCAACAAGTGAGTCTCCCCATCGCCTTCAACTATTGCATGAGAAAATAATTAAGTGTCCTTACTGAACTACTATATACACTTGAGCATATGAAAGAAAGAAAGGGTCATCGTCTCAATAGTGTCCTAGAAAAACTCCTTCATTTTACTAAGCTGTAACATCGAAATAAGTGTCCGGAAAATACCCCTTCACTGAACTGTTTGAACGAAAGAGAAAAGACCCTCGTAAAGATGAAAATAAGCTGTTTAATTACCTCTCCTGATAGTGACGTGTATAAATAAGGTGTCGTCATCTATAGTGGGACAGAAGAGAAACTACGGTACCAACATCACCGCCACGAAGCTCCACTGTCTCATGTAGTGCGACACCTCATAATCTCGGGGCCTCGCAAGAGAGAGAGAGAGAGAGAGAGAGAGAGAGAGAGAGAGAGAGAGAGAGAGAGAGAGAGAGAGAGAGACACACACACAGAAACAACTGAACCCGTGTCCTCACCAAGCATATCCGTCTGGTGTGGAGTGAGTGTGATGGTGGTGTTGTAGATGGTTGTGTTGTGTCTACGGAGGTCCAGGATGGCAGGGTTGGGCCAAGACGCAGCCACGGATATCCCCAAGAAGCTTACACTCCCACCCAGTACCATCACCACCTGTTGTTGTTAGCAGGATCTGAGGTTAATGTTTCATCTTATTATATTATCATTATCTGAGGTCAATAATTAACTTTATTATCATCTGTGACTATTCTTATTATATTTGCATTGTCTGAGGTAAATATTTCATCTTATTATATCATCATTATCTATTATATCATCATTATCTGAGGTAAATATTTCATCTTATTATATTATCATTATTTGAAGTAAATATTTCATCTTATTATAGTTCATAAGTAACAGGTAACAGTGAAGTCCGAAAGCCAAGACAGTGACGTGTGTGTGTTGGGTTGGGGTGTGTTCTTTACCACCAGATGTCAGTGTAATCTTAATAAGGCTTCCTGTGCAGTATTTCCCTTCTCTTTATTACCCACACACGACTATAGTGAATCAGTTGTCTAGAGTTCCAATGAGAGCCACATCTGGTTGGTCTAATACAGTGTTGGTAAATAAATCTTGAGCAACTGATTCCTCCAAACGACATATGCTAAACAACAGGCCATCATTATTATTTTTGTATTAATCTGGTTCTGTATCCTGGCACAGTGTGGAGGAATCAATGTACCAAAAGTATATTAACCTCCTTAAAAGTGATCTTACCATGAACCACAAATCATGCCACTACACTACACTGATCTCTAATGGAATGAAACGAGTACCTGTAGAATGAGTCTCTTTCGTCTGTCTGATGGGCTCTCTGTCTGACACTCCTCACCCCGACCCTCTATACAGGACAGAGAGCAGGCAGGCAGCAGGACAAGGAATAGTCAGTCAGGATACAACACCAGGGCAGGACAGGCAGGGCAGAGCAGGTCAGGGTACAGCAGGGCAGGTCAGGTCAAGACGAAACATAGAATAAGATTTGGTCAGACAGTTAGGCTGGATTTATTCAGTAGAATATTGCTTATAATCCATGCAGATGTTCAACAAAATATATATTACACACTAAGTTATAAACCTTTCCCTTTGGTACACCCACTCAACTTTCATACTTCCCTTTGTTACATTCTCTTAAAGATCCTGTGATTATGTATGAAAATTGGAGGCTTCTGATTCCTCCTGACCATGCCACGAACCAAGCTCCCCTTCCATATGGGTGGTGTCTCGTGGCAATGTTTGAAGGACTCGTTTATCTCCAATTTTCTGACTACATCACAGGGTGCCTTAATTCATCTCTAGTCACGCATTTTTCACAGCCTCTCATCAGTCACACTACCATTCATTCTGTTACACCGTCTTACCTGTCTGTTTCCTCGTCGCCTCGTCTTCATCTTCCATCTCCTCCCCTTTCCTCTCCTCCGTCTGCAACCCTGTCGTTTCTTCCACCATGTTTTCCTCCTCCATGGGCCTCTACTTTTAATCCTCTCTTTTCTTATTACTCTTAACACGTTGCTCCGTCGCGCGAAGCCTCACCAGACCAGCCAGCTTTCATCTTTATTTCCTGAAGTGCTTTGATTCGGGGCCACAATCTATACCGTAAGTTATATAGATATTAACCGGTCTCTCTCTCTCTCTCTCTCTTGCTCTCTCAATACTACTAATAGCTATTTTCAACTGTAACTGCAGGCATGAACGCTCAGCTGGAGACAAGAGCGAAAACAACATTGATAGTCCTCTCCACTACAAGGTCACCACTCTATGTACCCACACGCTTCCCTCAGACCAAAGCCTAATTCAGTTAGTACACACAACAGTCTCCACCAGAAGTATAACGTGTCGTTTTTACTTTACTTGTTGCTAAGTTAGTTTAACTGTGTACCGTAACCTTTCAGACATTTCTTATTGTGAATTATTAAGACAGTGATGACAATGGTTCGTGTTCTGTCTAATGATTGAAATAGTGTGAAGTTATTGGTAATATTTTCATTCACTCTCTTCTGTCCCTCAGTTTCTGCTGGTGTTGTTTCCACCCAATAACTTTCTGTACTGTATCCAACACCGGACAGGCAACAGGGAGAGAGGTAGGGTGGGGAAGGGGGAGAGAGAAAGCATGAGAAGGGGGTGAGAGGTAGGGCAGGGAAGGAGAAGAGATATAGCGTGGGAAGGGGCAGAGAGGTAGGGCAGGGAAGGGGATGAGAGGTATGGCAGGGAGGGGGAGAGAGGTACCCTGTAGGTTGGGAACAGGGAGGGTACATGGTTGGGAAGGGAGGGAGTAGGGAGAGGGTAGCGGATGTGGGAGGGAGACACACGATGCCAGTGACAACTAGATGGTTGAATAAAGAAGCCTGCTTGCTCTCCCTGAAGTGTTTGTTAGAATAGTTATTATTAGGGAATGGGGACCACTTTTTCAGAATGATGAGATCAATTCCTTGTTTGACTGTATGGAAGTGGGTGCAATGTTGTTCTCGTGTCACTGGAGAGAACACTTGAGATAAACACTTGTCATTATCACAGACCCCTAGCTCCAACACACCACCTGCTGACTTTAGACTCGTACTAACGTTGCAATGTTGATTTCCTAGCAACTATTATCGCATGTGATAGCCTGTGATATAATCGCATGTGATATAATGACATGCTACTTATAACTGCTTGGCTGCCACTGAAGCCAACATGACGTCAGTGAAATCGTTAAATACTCAGAGGTGTTTTGAGTGGTCAGATGTGCATAAATTATCGAGTTCACAATATAGCATACGTGTGGGTTGATGATTCTTGTAACACATGCACCACGTTGTTCACACCGGATCAATATGTACCTACAGTCCCAGACGTAAATATTATCCCTCTACGCCAGCCAGCCAGCCCTTCACACCCTCGTCAACACATTCTTCCTATATACCCGGTATTTATTTATATATACAGGGAAAAAGTGTTATTCAGTGTTCTTAATTTTATAAGAGGATGTGGAAACTTTATTTATTTATTCATTACATTTATTTTTAATATATTTTTTGACGTGACTTGACATATAAATCAATGAATGACCTTGGTGCCAGTTCCCAGTGCAATATATATATTTTTCTATACATGAAACAAATTAAATGAGAATGCTTTGGACTAGAGAGTGTGTTTGTTGTCTACCTTCTGTGAGCCTTCACTACTGTATATATATTATGAAATGGAGAGGTGAGGAAGGAACAATTCACAACAATAAGGAGTGAGTGTGTGTGTGTGGATCCTGTACTACTGCTGTGTGTAACTATACTGTATAATAATAATAATAATACTCACTCCTTCTGTGGCACAAGGAAGGAAGAGTATAGGCTGGGGGTCCGTTTGTTCTACTGCATTGCATACGAGACACTGGTTGGCAGGGGTGTAAGATTTAATGCATGTTGGCTGTTGGCTGGGGGTTGCTGTTTCTGTGGTAGACTCAACTCACTTTCGTCTCCAATTTAATCTCTCTCTCTCTCTCTCTCTCTCTCTCTCTCTCTCTCTCTCTCTCTCTCTCTCTCTCTCTCTCTCTCTTGCCGTGTGTGTGTGTGTGTGTGTGTGCTAATCAGGATGCTGCATGCGTACCTCAGCATATCGTATTTTTATTTATTTATTAATGAATGAGGAAGGAAGGGTACACGGTACAAGAAAACCTGAAAACTTTACATAGCAATTGGTTTGTTTGAGTTACCTATATATATATATATGCGGATTATTATTATTATTATTATTATTATTATTATTATTATTATTATTATTATTATTATTATTATTATTATTATTATTATTATTATTATTATTATTATTGTCCACGACTGTACATAAACACGTGACATTGAAGTGTACAGTATAATTAAATTTCACTTCTTGATTGATTTTTCAGCTCTGTGGTAATAATTCCTAAATAATGGTAGAGTTTTGTTTATATTTATAGCTTTCAGTAATTAAAAACACTGATAAACTATCCACAATATGATAAGCTCGTAAGAGATTTTTTTTTTATTATTATTATTATTATTTATCGCTTTCATTCAAATCATCGTTACAATTAATTAACCACCAATAAAGCTCTGAAGGAATACTAGTGAGACAAGTTTGTTAGTTTGGTTGCATGGTTGGTTGTGTGGTTGTCTGTTAGGTTGGCTGGTTGTGTGGTTGTGTGGTTGGTTGGTTGTTTGTTGGTTGTGTGGTTGGTTGTGTGGGTGGTTGTTAGTTAGTATGGTTGGTTGTGTGGGTGGTTGGTTGGTTGGTTGATTGGATATTTGGTTGTGTGTCTGCTCTCATCATCCCAGCAAGAACCTGATAACCAAGCACAAGTTTTAATTCACCACCAGACCAGCTGACTAATTAAGGATGAGAGGGTGCATTGGTTGGATGAGAGGGTGCATTGGTTGTTGATGGGTGGGCGGGTAAAAGGAGAGGGATGGGGAGGGGAGGGGAGGCTGCCTGAACTGGGGGCAAGTGCATGTGTTGGTGGGACTGGGGAGTGGGGGAGGGTGCCAGGGATGGTGGGTGGGGTGTGTGCATATGTTGGTGGGGAGGGAGGGGTCTGGGGAAGAGGGAGAGGGGATAGGCTTGTGGTGGAGAGTCTGGGGAAGTGGGAGAGGGGATGGGTTGTGGCCTTGTGGTTGTGAGGTTACTAGAAGTGGTCGAATTAAAGTATAATAGAGTGAACATAACATAAACAACAGCTCCACAACACTTCACACACACACACACACACATACATATATATATATATATATCACACACACTGTATACATATTACATCAACTTTCTGGCCATTTTTATCAATCTATGAGTCTTCTTGATTTTTCTGGCATACATACTTTGAAGGAATCACTGTGCTCCAATCTACTACCAAAAAGTTTACTCTCCCTCCCTTTATTAAGCCCCAACAACTATATACAAACATAGAAATATGAAGGACCTAATGAAGTATAAGAGTCAGAGCAGCAGGTGTATGTTTTTAGAATCCACTCCTGCTGTCCGTCCCTGCCAGGTGTTCTCATCAATACACTCACTTCAGTTCAGGTGATAGTTTTTTTTTTATATATATTTTTTTTTTTTTTTTTTTTTTTTTTTTTTTAGTACTGCATGATTGTAGTATATTTCTGGTTACATTTGAGGGTCTTAATTTTAAAGGGGGTTTGGGAGTAGGGGACAGGCTTGGGGGGGACTGGGGGGGGGGTGTTCGGGAATAGGAAGACAAGCTTGGGGTGGGTAGAAAGCCTATCGATCGATCTATTCCCACATCAATCCCCCTAATCCCCCCCCTCCCTAGCCTGTCCCCCTACTCCTGCACCCCCCTAAATCCCCCCCCTCCCCAGCTTGTCCCCCTATTTCCACACCCCCTTAATTCCTCCAAAATATGCCGGGAAACAGGACCACATTGACATACGTAAAAAATATTTATGTAGAAAAATATATAATGGATTATTTCACTATAAATTATCTCTCTCTCTCTCTCTCTCTCTCTCTATACTGGTGACCTGTTGCCTGGAATAGTATGGATGAATCAAACAATTGCTTCAGATAATATACTTAGCAGGACTTTAATATATGTTATTTTATCACGCCAAACGATATCGATGATCCTTAAAGTCGAGTACCGCATAAAGGAGTATTGCCTGCAGCTTTGTTTCGTGGCACAGTCAGAAGGAATCAAAAACCTCCATCCAATATTCATACACGATCACAGGGGCCTTTAAGGGGAGGGTTTAGTTCTGACAATTATGGAGATTGTGATTCCTCCAAACTATTCCAGGCAACAGGATACCATTATATTTCTTCATCTGGGTTTGTTTTCTGGCATACTTTGGAGGCATCAAGGTGCTCCAATCTATCAAAAGTATACTCTCCCCTTAATTATTCAAACATCTCACTCTGAACACCTGTGACCGTACATTCATTTCTCATCACTCTGAAACTTCATACGTATTTAGTGGTTGTGTCTTGGTTACTAGTAAAACACACCTTCTCTTTTCTCCCTCCTCCTTCATAGTCTTCGGTAATAGTATAACTCCCCTTGGCCCTTCGTCGCCTTCGTCACTAGCAAGACGCCCCGTCGTTCGTCTACCTTCGTCGTCTTCGTCACTAGCAAAACGCCCCTTCGTTCGTTTACCTTCAACGCCTTTTTGTCACTATCATAACACCTCTTGGTTTTCCTTCCTTCGTCGCCTTCGTCACGCACAAAACAAAGCGCCCCTTGGCTCGCCTCCCTTCATCAACAACCACACATCATAGCTTATACCTGCCTGAAGGAGAGAGAGTATTATAATTATTGAACGAGGCATCAGATACTACACACGTTATACCTCGTTTAATTAATAACTATTGGCTAATGAGTCGACTAAAATATATAATAATATTTTGTAAACCTTGAAGCGTGTGTTGATAACCTATACACCTCAAAATGGATGAATATAAAATTTAATAATAATGTATGGACAGCTACGAAACAAAACAAAACTGTGATTTTTGTTATGATGTTATCCAGTTTATATTATTTGTTATATAGTGGTATATGATTTCAAAGGTTGATTGGCTTGAATTAATTAATAGCCACACCTTTTTGACCTTGAAGTTACTGTATATCTACATTCCATCTCATAAAATAATAAAGATATACCCGTCCTAGATTGTCAAAAAAGATACAGTACAAATAATAATAATAATAATAATCCCAGTCAGCCATGCAAGCGTCAAGAATCTACAGGAATATATGGTATTTGACGTGTTTGTTAGTAATTGTCTATACACTGATGGATTACCAGTACCGGGACGTGTTCAGGACCAACATTGCCAGGGAAGGCTATAGAAGTGTGGCCGAAGGGAAGGAGGAGTTTAGACACGATGAGGAACAAGTGAATCATGGGGAGGAGGAGGAGGAGATAAAAAGGGTCGTGGTGGTTGGTAACGGGTTCAAAGGTAAGGCACACACACACACACACACATACACACACACACACACACACACACACACACACACACACACACACACACACACACACACACACACACACACACACACACACACACACACACACACACACAGACAGATTTATAGCCAATACAACCGAGTGACCTACTGTACATACAGCATTAACTTTTCGTGTTTCTTACATGTGATATACTTCCTTATCACCACGAAACATGCTCTTTCAGTATAGTTAGTCTAATGGTGTTTCGTGGCAATGTTTGAAGGACTCGGTTACCTCCAATTTTCCCAGTATACATCGCGGTCCCCTAATCTAATCTAATCTAATCTAATCTAATCTAATCTAATCTAATCTAATCTAATCTAATCTAATCTAATCTAATCTAATCTAATCTAACCTAACCTAACCTAACCTAACCTAACCTAACCTAACCTAACCTAACCTAACCTAACCTAACCTAACCTAACCTAACCTAACCTAACCTAACCTAACCTAACCTAACCTAACCTAACCTCATCTCATCATCACCCAGCAGGCCCTTGGAAGAATGAGTCGTCAGCGTACAGAAGACTCCAGCAGATGGATAAAGGACCCTCACATTGTTGGTGGAAGGATGATCCTCAGTGTAACAGGTGGGTGGGGAAAGTGGCTCTGCAGGTCCTTCCTTCATATATGGCAAAACTATTCTATTTTCTCTTGTCTTTCGGTAGTTAGGGCGCCCCTTCGTATTTGAGCCATACTCATTCAGTAATTTTAAGTTTCCCTCCTTTTTCTTTCTGTTTCCTTCGGTTTTACTGTTCCTCCCATTTCTATATGTTTCCTTCGAGTTTGCTGTTCCTCCTTTCGCTCTGATTCCTCTAAACTGAAACTCGTCCCCATCCTTCATAGCACTTAATTAAGGGGGAAGTACAGTGTTGGCAAATCTGGAGCAACTGATTCCTCCAAACTATTCCAAGCAACAGGACTCCTTTATTTTTGTCCATCTGGTCCTGTTTCCTGGCATATTTTGGAGGAATCAAGGGACTCCAATGTACCAAAAGTATACCCTCCCCTTAACTCGTCCCCATCCTTCCTTCCTTCTATACTGACATACAGACTGGACGTGAGGTTTGGCCAAGATTTAACCCCCACACTTCTACAGTCTTATCCCCGTTCTGGCAACACTTGGGTCCGGTATCTGTTGGAGGGGGCCACGGGAATATTCACCAGCTCCGTGTACAAAGACTTCACGCTCATCAGGGCAGGTAATTATCGAGGGAGTTGTACAAACGCTCGTGATACGTAATTTCTGACCAGAGACGAACATAGGCCACCACACACACACACACACACACACACACACACGCACACGCACACACACACGCACACACACACACGCACACGCACACATACACATACACATACCCTACATTCAAACTCAGCCTCTATAGATGTACTGGGTGGGGAAATGAGCAATACCAGGCGATTCGAAGCTTTCTACTCTTCACACTCTGGTCAGAAATTATGTATCACGAGTGTACGGAGTAATTCTTATGACAAGTTGGACGTGTCACTTCTGTATACGAAATGGTGATGACTTCATGAGGCTAGATACTTATTCATTCACATGGTTATGAATACATTAGCATATAAATTATATATTATATCATTATGGCAAAATATCTCCGTGATTGATAATTTTTTAATGTTATGTCCAGTATAATCAGGCAAACTTCTTAAAGCTAATCATTGTGGTCTTAAAATTCAACATTTCTTCGCCAAAAAAAAAAAAAAGAAAAAAAAAAAGCACACACTCACACACACACACACGGAGATGAATATTGATGTGTACTGTCAAGCCGTCAAGTACATTTAACCAAGTCAGAATATATAATGACAAGTGATACTATCCAGGTGGGGGGGGGAGGGGGAGGGGGAGGGGGGCGAACTACTACTCAGTTATTATGTATGAATGAAGGCTGTCCAGACCTGCTTGGCTAAGCTCTCCACATGTTAATTAAGGGGGTGTGGGAATACGGGGACAGGCTTGGGGGGGGGGGTTAGGGGGTGCGGGAATAGGGGACAGGCTTTCTACCACCCCCAAGACTGTCCCCCTATTCCCGCACCCCCCAAACCTGTCCACTACTCCCACACACCCTAAATTTATTATAGGTTATAATAATTTATATATATAGCTCTGTGGTGGTGGTGGTGGTAGTGGTGGTAGTGGTGATGGTAGTGGTAGTGGTGGTAGTGGTGGAGGAGGAAGAGGAGGAGGAGTTATACAGTCACTGGCAAAATGTTATAACTTCTGTACTACCCTTAGCATTTGCGAGTGTGTGCAAAACTGTGTGCTTGTGGTCAAATATAATAGATAGACAAGGCAAAAACAAAACTGTGCTTGATGTTGGTCTTAGTTGATGATAATTATAATGAATGGCAAACCGAACCGTGTCTCTTCGTAAAATTTATAACTTTTGCAGAGGAAATAACGTAAAAAACCTCATATTATATTTTTTTCGAGCCCTGAAAGACAAGCATGTTATCTACTGCCATATGTGTAGGAGTAAACTATTTATTTATCTATTCATTCATTCACTTATTCATTTATATTTATCTATTCATTCATTTATTTATTCATTCATTTATATTTGTCTACGTTGTTCAGGATTCATTTATATTTATCTATTCATTTATTCATTCATTCATTTATTTATTCATTTATATTTGTTTACGTTGTTCAGGATTCATTTATATTTATCTATTCATTTATTCATTTATTTATTCATTTATATTTGTGTACGTTGTTCAGGATTCATTTATATTTATCTATTCATTTATTCATTTATTTATTCATTTATATTTGTCTACGTTGTTCAGGATTCATTTATTTGTATTTATTCATTTATTCATTCATTCATTTATTTATTGATTTATATTTGTTTACGTTGTTCAGGATTCATTTATTTGTATTTATTCATTTATTCATTCATTCATTTATTTATTCATTTATATTTGTTTACGTTGTACAGGATACCTCGGGGAGCGGTCCAAGATTTGGTACCGTAACACCATCGTCACCAAGATTCATTTCGTAAAGCATCTTCAGAAATTTGCCGACGTCCCAGCCATTATTATCATCAGGAACCCAGCCAGGTGTGTGTGTGTTTGTGTGTGTGTGTGTGAGAGAGAGAGAGAGAGAGAGAGAGAGACTTTCGAAGTAAAAATATAAACACTATCTATCGAAATTCTGAGTATGATTATATTTTTTTTCCAGGGTACTAGTGTCGCTGTGGAGTTATGTGAATATAAAGAACAGAAAAAGAAAACATGTAGCTGTAATGAACCCAGAGTTCTTCAATACCTCAGGTGTGTACAGTAAATATATATATACCCATGCAGAGACAATTAATGATAGATGGTTCTTTCCTTTATATATTTACTGTATCTTATCATTATATAGTTGTTGGTCGAGTATGATAACGAAGAAATAAATACACTCCTTGTCCCCCTCAGCCTTTCATGCGTTCGTGGGGCCAGGCCTGAAGAAGTGGCTGTGGACAACCCGAGTATCACTGACGAATAAGAAGAGGCGTCTCCTGGTCTTGTACTTCGAGGATATACGAGCCAACCCAACACAGGAGGTCAGGAAGATGTTGCAGTTTCTGAAGGTGTGGCCTGATGAGAAGAGGTTGGCTTGTCTGGAGCGTAATATTGAAGGGAAAGTGAAGAGTGTACACAAGACTATATACCCCTTCACACACGAGGAGCAGAATGATATAGACAGAGCTGTGGCAGAAATCAACAAGCTGCTTACAGATCGAGGTTTACCGTCTCTCCCGGATTATCATAAGTAGGATGACTGACGACACAGTGTTAATACATAGAGCTGATGGTAAAGAAGTAACTAGGGTATGTATAGGAGGCTGTATATTGTATTCGTAGATCTGAAGAAGCACATGATACGGTCGATGTGAAGGCTTTGAGAAATGTGCTTATTACTCACGAGTTTGTGGTGTAGGTGGCTGGCTGTCTGCTGGAAAAGATGAAGGTATTGTATAGTAATACGAGTGTAAGTAACAGTAGAGGAGAACATGAGCTGTTTGAACATGTGGCTTGTCGAAGTGATGATATAAGTATTACTACACAATAATCTATAATCTGTTATTATAGTAATAAGTTTAAGGTCTAGTTTGTGGTATTTAGTATCATTGTACCTATATATTTTAAATAGGTAAGACATTAAGTTTATATTAATATTAGTTATTTTTATTTTAATGCATCATTGTTTGTTCAACTATCTTGAAATTTATTATTTGTAATGTATTTAATTTTTTATTAAATGAAAATTGCATGGTAATTAGATCTACGTTGCTTTTATTTGCTTCTTGTTGGACACAAACTAACGAAAACAACAGGTACAATTGTTATTGAAAAGTAATTTAACCTTGTTCACAGTTACAGTTTTTCTTGTGTCTATTTAATAATTTCTGGAAGACGTTGCTGGCTTGTACTCTGTCTGGGAGAATATCCATCAGTGAGAAGGTTCAATGTTAGTGGTGTTCACTTCCACAAGTCAGTAATGGTCGACTTTTGCTTTTTCGTAAAGGGTAAGTCTACGTGTTTTTATTATCTACCAGTTAGGGTCCCGTTATAGGTATAGGTACACTCGCTGTCAGAAATTGTGTCCCCATCCCTGGAAACGGTGAATTCTAAATATCAGTGTGTTGTGGGGAGACGCACCCTTGTTCGAACCTGGAAAACTGGACTCTTTGTGATTCATCTTGCCAGGGGACCGGGACATAATTTCTGACCGCTAGTGTACAACATGTGGTGAGATTTTTTCTCCTTCAGCCCATTTAACATGACATTAATGTTATGTAAATGAACACTCCTTTCTAAAGAGATTGACGCCTGAGAAATTGGCTTGATAACAGATACACCCACGTGGCCAAAGCAGATCACATTGTCCAAGAATGGTCCGCTATAACTTAAGGAAAAATTCTCCATCAACGACCAAATTTCCAGTGAATACAATAAGCCTCGATATATAAGATGATTAAATATAACACACTCGTTCTAACACAGGCCTATTGAACTCCTTAGTGTGTCTATAGAGTAATAAATAACAGAAGCAGAGGAAAACATGTCCCCCCCAAGCCTGTCCCCCTATTCCCGCACCCCCCCCAGTCCCCCTATTCCCGCACCCCCCCCCCCCAGTCCCCCCCAAGCCTGTCCCCTAATTACCACCCCCCCATACTCCTCTTCACCCGATGTGCTTGCCGGTGGTTTCCCTCACAAACACCCAAGAGTAAATGAGACCGAGGAAGCAGACAGCAGAGCAGAACCCATAGAGACCAGCTGGGGTGAGGGAAGTCTGCATAGGTGTGTACAGCAGTAGAGCCACCATGTTGAACCCAGAGCCCAACGTCACACAAATACTTGACATCTGAACACATACAAAAAAACACACCATTATTATTGTATATCTTGTAAGAAACACAAATACTTGACATCTGAACACACACAAAACTTAGTAAGAGTCAAGTGGTACAAGTTATGAACACCATTCATTATTATTGTATATCCTGTAAGAAACACAAATACCTATTAGGCCATTTTTTGTAACAGTGTATATAATATTATATGCTATTCTTAATTAATTATTTTTGCTTACAGTAAGACTTCTACCTCACCTCTCTTATCAAAGTTCCTGTACGCCAGACTATAAACAAGCCCTCCTCACTACACCCACCTGTGCTCTGACGGCCGTGGGGAAGTACTCGGAGGCCAGAATGTAAGGGACGGGCAAGATACCAATAGAAGTGACTAACATGAAGACCAAGAGGCAGGCGAGTGGTACCCAAGTGTGTTCCATCGTCCATTCACAGCTGCATCACATTATATAGAATACAGGTAGTTAGATGAGGCAATTAATTCAGGGTATCGATATTTGTTTGTGTTTTCACTAAAAGTATATTCACTCTAATATTTTTTGTTATTTATCTCAGTGTTATTAGGTGATATAGTTTAAAAACTGGGATGTCTTACTTTGCTGATATAATCCAGTTTATAGTCGAGTTGCCATCATCACTGACATTTTTAGTCACCATTTCCAATGTTGTACCTTGTGTGATAATATCGCCAACACTCGTTTCATTTAACACGTTTACTTCCGTCGTCTGTTTACAATACTGGAAAGTGCTAAACACACCCATACAGACACCACCCCCGAGGAGGGACGCCAATAAACACTTACGTCTCCCAAACCTACCCTGAAGGAACACTGAGAGACACAGACCTATCAGCAGGCAAACGAACATGAGAAGTGAACACACGCCTTCTTCTAATATCGACCCTGATGACTGGAAGATTCTTGTGCTGTTAATGAGAAGGATTGCTATACCACAAAAGTTATGAATGAGAAACAGAGGTATCACTATACACAGAGATTTTGCAATGTCCTTTTGTAGAATCACCCTGAAGATTGACTCTCCTTGGAAGGCTATATTCTTGTTTCGTATTATGTAGAGTTCAGCGTCAATATCTGCCTGTGGACTTCTCAGGGACTTCAACACACGCCTGGCCTGGTCTTCTCTACCGGTGATAGACAGATACGATGGACTCTCGGGTATGAACTTCATGACTATCGTACCAGCGACACCGATAGCGATGCCCACGATTGGACTCTGAAACCACCTTAAAGTGAGACCCAAACTAATGATGATGATGTAGCCAAGGATAAGGAAGATGGTGGGCATAAGGGCCATAGCTCCTCTGTACTTGGTGTCTGTCAACTCAACACAGTAGGTGGCCCCGGCTACTAACATCAGTCCACACGAGATTCCATTCACGAATCTGTTAAAGGGGGAAGTTTTATGTTGGTAATTCTGGATAATGTGAATCTTCCAAACAATTCCAAGCAACGGAATATCATTATTTTTGTTCATCTGGTCCTGTTTCCTGGCATATTTTGGATGAATCGAGGCGCTTCAATTTACCAAAAAGAAATTCTCCCCTTTAAGGAAGTATACATTATTTTGAGGAAGGAGGGAGTGTCCACAATTTTCTATATGATATTCTATTACAATTTCTGTTAAGGAAGAATATATATATAGTGTCTGAGGACTTAAGGAATGGCCACAATTTTTTTCACTTTGTATTTCAGTAAATTTTTGTAAAACTTTAGTGATAAATTGTGGACTTGTTTGTGGAAAGACAAGGCTCACATAAAGTTACTTGGCTTTGGGAAGTCACTACACAGATACATATATTTGTTATTACAATGTTAACAGTTGATAATTATGATCTTCATAATTATCACATTTGCTTTTTAGCCTAGAAATAATATTCTAACAACACGAGGAACGAAATATCGACAATTTCTCTTTCTTTCAACATCACTTGTATCACATTCACACCAGCATCAGACTTTAATTTTTCTCTCGTTTGGATAAGGAACAACATTATATGAAGAGGAACCTTTATTGACAACCTTATGTAACTGCCTCTTCATTCCAAGGAAGTCACGCTGTGTTGTTTGTTCCTTATACATTATGTTGTACTGTACATTATAATTTCCATTTTATACACAGGAAAACCAGTGGACAAACTACATACAATACCTTCCTGCGAGCAGCATGGTGGGGTTGACAGCGAGTGCTACCAGTCCCCAGCCCAGGACACACGGCACCAGTAGTAGCACCACAGACCTCCTCCTTCCCAGCCTGGCCACAATCACACCACCAAGCCACGTACCAGGCATCGAACCAATGGATGTCATGGCTCCTATATAATGAATCAAGGTAAAGTCATCCATGCTGTGTTGTAATATATGAAGCGGTTCATATCTATATCACTCTATAATATTATATGTCACACACACTGTATATATATATATTGTGTGTGTGTGTGTGTGCGTGTGTGTGTGTGTGTGTGTATGTGAAAAATAATCCCTGGGGTCAAAAAATCATCCCTTTGAGTTAGCTGGAAGTTTCCATCATAATAATTATAATATAGTGGCCTATACTGTACTATCGGGTACAAAAGTCAACTCCCTCAGCCAACCACAATGTGACTGAGTTGCCTGTGGTTGGAACGACAAAACATATGTTCGCCATTTATCTTCTGTTGTTTAGTCGTTCGAATCACTGATGCTCCAGTTATAATGTACAGTTGCCTTCAGGTTCTTCTTTACCTCCTGTAGTGGCTGTGGGGTACATGTGGGAACACTGGACACGTTCTGATCACATCTGGTATATACAGTACAGGATGATTCAGTAGGGACATTGTGGTAGGGACATTGTCTCATTTATAAATGTAATTCGAATATTGTTATGCTGCCACATCTACGCCAGACACAAAACAAGGGGTAAAGAAGAACCTTTAGACAACTGTACCTCTCTGAGGGAACCAACTTTCCTGAACCATACATAGCACGCCAGTTCTTACCGAGCATGTCGATTTGTGTAGGTGTGAGGGCCATATATGAACCGTAGATGGTGGTGTTGGTATTAATGAGGTCAGCCATACTGGAGTTAGGCCAGACACTCATCATTCCTGAGTTGAGGGCAGCCAGACACAAACCCATCGTTATCCCCACCTGCCGGAAAAGGGGGTTGAAATGGTCCAACTCAATGCAATGTGTATTTTATTATCTTACTAGTAGTGTTGTAGTTTTCTTGTAGTAAGCACCATTCTGTTCACCTACCTTTCTCTCAGGCACCGTTTTGTTCTCCTATACTTTCCACTCAAGCACCATTCTGTTCTTTTACCTTTCTGTTCACCTACCTTCCTCACAAGCACCGTTCTGTTCACCTACCTTTCTCTCAAACACTTTTCTGTTCATCTACTATTCTTCTAAGCACCGTTCTGTTCCCCTAATTTTCACCTAAACACCGCGTCTCGTGTCTCACCTGTTTGAGAACGAGGAGGAAGGTGTCGAGGCGAGGTTCCTGCAGTCCTTCATACTGGACTCCTATTGAAGTAAAGGGTCAGTATTATTGAAGTGAAGAGCGAGAAACGACAGTCCTAGGCCTAAAAAAATCAACCCTATGGGACGAAGGAGAATGTGATGTAGGAGAGGAAGGAGGAACAGGAGGAACTACGAAAGAAAGATGAGTAAAGGATATAGATAGATAGAATAACTACCTGTGAAATAGTGTATGTGCATGATATGAATGAGGAATAGATAATCAGGGTTTCTTATCTATATAGGTACAGCCACAATCAAATAACCATCGACACCTTCCTTCCATCGTGCAAGTAAGTCAGATTCAAATCAAAATATAATCTTATAACATTTTACGTCAACTCAACCCCCTCAATTATTATTATGAGGTGCTGCAACATCATACACGTGTTGTTCTTTACTGCCAAGATGTTTACTGCCAAGATGTTTACTACGATGGAAGGAAAGTGTTGGTGGATAATTGATTGGAACAGAGGGTTGCAATTAAACATTTACGTGAGGTATCCCTATATGGATGATTATTTTTGACCATGAATGTACAATACGTACTTTAAAATTTAGGATGAGAAAAGTTAATCGTAATATAATAATCTTACCGTTCCAGTCTTGGGGTTTAAAGATCTGTGTCTCCAGTATCCTCCCGTCTTCTTCAACATCACTGCTGTTGTTGTTCTTCACATTGTTAGACATGTTTAGCAGCACCAGATGTTCGTGTTTCACAACGACATCCTAATAATTCTACAAAGATGCTAGTCTGTTAATGAACTAATATTATCTTGTAAACACTCTATGTTTATACGTACAGTTGGCCGCACTCCAGTGACGGCCACACAGCGTTGTCAACTCTGGCTGAAATGTTAACTGAATCACTAATTGTAAGCTCCATTCACTGCCACTAAATAATGAGTGCTTCGAGTTGGTGGTTCGGGATTACTATCTCGACCAGAGTTAATAACGCTGGGTGGCCCTTACAGGAGTGCGGCCAACTGTACATATCCTACATAAATTGATGAAGCGAGCATGAGCTTTATAATAAGACTGAGGAGGTCGGGAGCACAGGCTATACTTATATACAATATACGTATGGGGAGAGGGGCGTGTCGTGGGAATGAGTCACATGGTATGAAGAACATTAAATGGTCTATCTTATAAAATAGATTACGAGAAGACGAATAAATCATGGTTAATGGCAAACTCACACAAATATTTACAATCTGTTTCCCAAAATGCTGTGTATCGTATCGAGTGATCAAGAATGTAATCATGTAGGTTATCTTGCTAACATAACATAACCGTTTAGTAGGCTAGAATAAAATAGGGACACAATGACCACTACACCTGTTTTACCTAAATAATATACTAGATATTTTTTTTATATTAGTTTACTTAATTTGTATATTAGTTTATCTAACTAATATACTAACTAATCTGCTTTCATGGAAAAAAGAGACGGTTGTTTTGCCAGCTATCTCACTTCCCAAAATATTTCATTACTTGGTCAATAATCTCCCTCATTTCAGCAGACTATGAATGTGGCTTTATAAAGGTAAATACATGCCTGTAAGAACATAAGAATTTAGGTAACTCCTTGGTCTGAGGTGTGGATACCTTGACGTAAGTAAGTATGGTTGTAACTTGTACATTTGTCACACACCCTAATCATTGACAACTAAAAAATAATGTATAACTTGTAGTGAAATATATCGTTCTGTGATGTGGGGTTTCAGTATATTGAAGCGTGTTTGTGTTGGAATGAATTCATATTGGACGTCAGTTGAGGCTATTACCCTTAAGTTGATGTCAATTGTGTTAGATTGTATCGGATTGTTTTATTCTCAAAATAATACATATACAAAACAATAACTATAATATGTACTCAATGTAATTATAAATAACAATATAAATAAGAGTGATATATATATATATATAACATTGTAAATACTAAAATAATAACAATATCAGTAATAATATAAATAACTACAATATATTTAATTGTCCTTTCCTGACAGTTGTCCGATTAGAATCATAATTTAAAAAAATGTATATCATCTTAGAAAATTATGTTATCACTTCAAAAAGCAGTTCATCATACTTGCACAAGTCCTGTACAAGTCGTGTTCTTGCACTTTTCAAAGTAATTTTACCCTGATGACTCGTAAAGAGAAGTCCCAATAATTTCACGTCCCCACTTCAGGAGGAAATACACTTTTGGTAAATCTGGAGCAACTGATTTCTTCAAACTATTTGAAGCAACATGCCACCACTATATTTGTTCATCATCTGGTCCTGTTTCCTGTTATACCTTGGAGGAATCAAGGCACTCTGACGTACCAAATGTTGTAGTATATAGCCCGTAATACTCGTCATGATGTGGACATGGAGTTAATTTACTTAGGAACCTAAATTTGACATAATTTATGATGACTGTAATAATTACATCTCATGATGTATTGTTTTCGTGCATTATAATTATTATTTTTGTTTGAACAGTTATCTGAATTAGACAGTTATTCATTTGTCGGATATGTATTATGTTATAAGTGATTATTTCGTCAGAGAATATAGATTGTTAAATTGTTATTTTATGCTATGCCCAATGATGAAGAATACGATAATAGTTGTAACATTATCAATATTAGTAACAAATATTTCAGGCCAAAACAAACCCTCAATATGAGTAATATCTTCCCAATATTCCCCGACACATGTGTAAATATACAGTAGTTTATCATAGCAATTGGTTGCTATAAATGTTCTCGGAACAGATAATCATCCCGTTGCTATGTTGGCAACGGTAACCTTCAGGCAAATTCCAATCGATATTACATTCCTCAAAGTGAACACAAATAAATTAAACAACTTATCAAACAATCAAATTATCTTAAGGAGAGATTCTCTTGTTGGTAAATTGGAAGGCTAATGATTCCTCCAAACTATACCAGAAAACAGACCCTCAATGTTACTGTTGTTTTGTGGCAGAGTTTGGAGGAATGACAGACCTTCCAATTCACCAACAAGATAATATCCCTCTAAAGCCCCATCATCCACTCTAACCGACAGTTCCCGGCTGACACGAGTCATAAATCTGTCTTCGAACTCTCCGTGGTAACTGTGAATGTCAGTGTCCGTAGTTAAAGGAAATCATTAAACATTTCCCGATGGTTTGGCGTTGGGTATAAGTTGACGATACTGCCAACTCAAGATGATGATCTTTTAAACAGACTATTATTCTGCTCATATTATTTTTACAGTTTTAACAAATAATAATTATGCTAAACGGCACTTCATGATTTTCTGATCACCAGTGCTGCACATGGCGATACCAACAAAATTCTAACCCTCCATAATTATAAACACAGTGAATGACGGGGCTGCTCGGCCAGACAGCTTGATGAGGAACTTCAACAACACAGTGAATGGTGCCTGCCTGGGGTTTGTATCCACCTTGGCAACCAGCGAACCACAACAACTATGTCATAACGATACAACAAGTCTATGGTACTGTATACAAAGATGATTTAATAATACGGGCACTTGGAATATAGGTATAGGAGTGTTGCTGAAACTCAAGACCCTATCACATACCCGATGGTGCAGCGAAATGGTGTTTGTGAAAAAGCTGACACAACCTATAGGAGTAAGAGGAAGGTGTGTGAGTGAGTGTGTGAGTGAGTTAGTGAGGGGAGTGTGTTAAGACGTGGCACCAACGCACGCACTTCTCTACACACATACATACACACACACGCCTGGCTCTGTTTATGGCTCAGACTGGGGCCAGAGGAAAACAGTGTGCCAGATTTCTACAGCCTTCGAACTCTCAGGACAAAGATAAGTTAAGCCAGCTATTAAACAACAGCTCTAGTGCATTGCCTTACAAGTGTCATTATGAAACATGGGTTCAATAATGTCGGTACCAAGAGTTAAGCGTCGGATGAAGTGTATTCAATGAGGTGGCTTCCGTAGAACTGACTGAATCGTTGTGAGGCTGCCGCTGATGCCTGGCTGGTGATGGTGGTAGTGGTGGTGATGTTAAGAGGAGACCAGGGCAGGGAGGGAGGGATGTAGTAGGTGGTAGAACTGGGAGGGGAAGGGAGAGAGGGATGTAGTAGGTGGTAGAACTGGGAGGGGAAGGGAGAGAGGGATGTAGTAGGTGGTAGGATTGGGAGGGGAGAAGGGAGGGATGTAGTAGGTGGTAGAACTGGGAGGGGAGGAGGGAGGGAGGGAGTAGGTGGTTGGAATGGGAGGGGAAGGGAGAGACCAGGGAGGGAGGGAGGGAGGTAGTCGGAGGTTGGAATAGGGAGACAGAAAGTGTGGAGGTTATAATCATGGAGGTAGAATCATGGTTAAAATATTATAATTATGTTCACTTATCATATCTTCCATTAAGTTTTATCTTCTGCTTCATTTATTTGGAGTTTCTGAAGTAGATTAAATAAGGGTTGATAGCCTTTTTGTGAAATATATTATGTATTTTTTCGCAGTTTATCTATTACCTTTTTCTCTTCATTACAAACACACACACACACACACACACACACACACTCTCTCTCTCTCTCTCTCTCTCTCTCTCTCTCTCTCTCTCTCTCTCTCTCTCTCTCTCCTATGCATCATCATTTTCCTCCCCAACCTTCCCCTGCCTCACAACTACTTCTCCTTATTACTTCTGTTGCCATTTGTCAGTCTAAATTTCCTCTCTTATTTCATCCCAACTCAACATTTAACCTTTGTGTTCTTCCTCCCCTCTCCTTCACCCTCCCTCCCTCCCTCCTTCCCCTCTCTTTCACCCTCCCTCCCTCCCCTCTCTTTCACCCTCCCTCCCTTCCTCCTTCCCCTCTCTTTCACCCTCCCTTCCTTCTTCCCTCCTTCCCCATCTGTTCCCAGTCTCTCCTTACGTCCTCTCCACCCCTCCCTCCCAACCAACCTACTCTCGGCCTCCCCAGTTATACCCTTACTACCCCCCCAAGTCCTCATATCCTCCCACTACCCCCCCCCCCTCCCAAGCCAGACCCCCATATCCTCCCACTACCCCTGCCAGGCTCATGTACCCTCAAGACTCAAGAGGGGAAAGTTTGTAACACTGTCCAATACCAGACGTTGCCTTGAGCCCTCGCTGCCTACCCCTGTGCCCCTCATCTCATCTCAAGCTCTCCTGCGCCACGCCACGCCACGCCACGCCACGCCCTCGTCACGCATACCACTACCACCAAACACACACACACACCTTTTCACTAGCTCTTCCTTCGTCGTTACATATCTTTAGGTAAGAATATATAATTATACGTCTCTTAGGACCGATTTCAATGGTTTGGTAATGGTCTCAAGGCTCGGATCTTTTATTGGCAGATGAGTATATACATTTTAATGCCCCAGTGAGGTCAGCTAACCAGGATGGAGAGTGAGTGAATAACGTGAAGTGTGAAGAAGAGTGAGTGAATGACATTGTGAAGTGTGAAGAAGAGTGAGGGAATGACGACGATGAGGTGTGAAGAAGAGTGAGGAATGACGACGTAAGGTGTGAAGAAGAGTGAGGGAATGACGATATGAGGTGTGAGGAAGAGGAGTGAGGCTGTGACTAAGTGAGGATGGTGACTCAGTGATGACAAGTGAGTGTGTGTGTGTTCATGTATTCGTGTTGTGGACGTGTGAAGAGCAAGAAGGAATGTATGTATGTATGTATGTATGTATGTAAGGTTTTCCTACTGTTATCACGATGTAAACACACACACACACACACACACAGAGAGAATGATATATTAACGTAAATTGAACCTCCTGAAAGCTAAGACAAATTTATGAGACTGAATAATAATAATAATAATAATAATAATAATAATAATAATAATAATAAAGGCAGTATAGCAATAATAAAAACTACTGTATATATCCGAAACAAAAACATCCCTTAAAATTTAATAATAATAATAATAATAATAATAATAATAATAATTATTATTATTGCAGTATGGCAATCATGAAAAGTTTCCTCCCATCATCCATATTAATTAATAATGATAACAAAGAACAAAATAACACTTAGAATTTACAGCAACATACATAAAAACATAGACCCATTGTTGTCCCTCGTGCTGTTGTTGTTGTTATTGTTGTTGTTGTTGTTATTGTTGTTGTTGTTGTTATTGTTGTTGTTGTTGTTATTGTTGTTGTTGTTGTTATTGTTGTTGTTGTTGTTATTGTTGTTGTTGTTGTTGTTCGATTGTGTGCTAATTTTACACAACATAATATTATAATTTGATACTGTTTTGATATGGGAATAATGTCTCTTGTATTTTCACTCATATAATTTTGTAATTTTGTAGTGTGGCATCGAATAATAGGCCTATATATACTTACTTCTCTTTTGTATCTTCACTCGAATAAATAATAATAATAATAATAATAATAATAATAATAATAATAATAATAAAAAATGGTGTTTGTCTTACAGGATAATTATTATGTCACCCTTTTTGTGTTTGTTCCTGTTTTTTTTTGTGTTGTATTTGTGTCACAGAAAAGACGTCTCCCTTGCTATTTATTTATTTTTCTCATCGGCAGTATTTTGGGGTTTGTGGCACAGAAAAAAAAAACGTTTGTTCCTTGCTGTCAATTTCACTCATCTAATTATTTTATATTTTATTGTTTGTGGCACAGGGAAATAACTCATCAACTGTATTTTCGTGTTTGTGGCATAGAAAAAAAAAAAAAAAAAAAAAAACATTTCTTGCTATTTCACTCGTGTACTTTAATTATGGTGTTTGTGGCACAGAAAAAAAAACACATCTCTCTTGCTATTTCCCTCGTGTACTTTTAATGATGGTGTTTGTGGTCCAGACAGAATGGGTCGTCCCCTGTTGCCCTTCGTTCTGCTCCTGGTGGCAGTGATCGTCAAACTCATCATCTCAGCTCCCATCGCTCACCCACAACACGAGGAGGTATACAACGTGGGTATAAAGCACGTATAGTGATTACCACGTCCTGATAGTGACCTGTATAAATAAAGCACGTATTTTTATAGTAATAAGCACGTCCTGTTATTGACGTGTATAAATAAGGGAGTCGCCATCTAGATAGTGGGACAGAAGAGAAGCTACGGTACCAACATCACCACCACGAAGCTCCTCCACTGTCTCATCTATATAGTGAGACACCCAATAATCTCGTTGCCTCGCAAAAGTCACGGGCTACTCACGGTCGAGTTAGTGGAGCTAACTCGACCGTGGGGCTACTGTCACCCTATAGTCCCGAGGTTCAATGAGGTATTTAAAAATGATCCATATAAAATTATAGATAGATAATGTTTCGTGGCGAGTTTTGAAGGACTCGTTTATCTTTAATTTTTTGACTACATCACATGGTTCCTATTTTAATAATGTCTCCCTTATCAGATCCATATAGAATTATAGATAGATAATATTTCATGTTAAAATTTTGAAGGACTCGCTTACCTCCAAAATTCTGACAACATCCTAAGTTACTACAACATGGTTCCTTTTTTAAGAATGTCCCCCTCATCAGATCCATATAGAAATAAAGATAATATTTCGTGTTAATGTTTTGAAGGACTCATTTACCTCCAATTTTCTGACAACATCACAATCCTGGGTCTATAATTATGAATATCTCCTCCAGCTTGAGGTACACGACTCCTTCAGCGACGGGATGGTGAAGCCGTCAATCTTCAGGGCGCTGGCCAAACGTCCCTGCGTCGGTCACTGCCACAGCCGGGATCCACTTGGCAGGTGTCGGGTCAACTTCTCCTGTCTCATGTCAAGCAACGGCTAACTTGACCTGGATTGACCTGGATGGATTATATATATATCCTCTACCCACACCTGTAGAAGTAGTGACCTGTATTCCTCTACCCACACCTGTAGAAGTAGTGACCTATATTCCTCTACCCACACCTGTAGAAGTAGTGACCTGTATTCCTCTACACACCTGTAACAGTAGTATATTCCTCTACACACCTGTAACAGTAATATATTCCTCTACACACCTGTAACAGTAGTATATTCCTTGACCCACATACCTGCAGCAATAATATACTCCTCTACACACCTGCAGAAGTAGTATATTCCTCTTGACACACACACACACACACACCTGTAGAGTCTCTCCCTTCATACACACCTACAGTAGCATATTGCCCGTCCCTTACATTCAGACGTATGGGGAGAACCACTTTTTGGGGAGTAACTTAAGGGGGAAATTTTATGTTGGTTAATCTGGAGCAACTGAATCCTCCTAACTATTCCTAGCAACAGAACACCATTACTTTTGCTCTTCTGGTCCTGTTTCCTGGCATACTTTGGAGGAATCAAGGCACTCCAATGTACCAAAAAGGAATAACCACATTAAACAGCTCTTCCTACTATATTGATTTCCCCAACCTATATTTTTTCTACTTTACATCTCTAGAATGAAGTACTTAATTGCTTATGCTTAATTATAAATGTCACTAAGGTAAGGATTACAATAATATATTAATGATTAATGTTGTATTTAGAGGAACAAACACAAGTATTTTTAGTTGATATCTTCATTGCTATTTAAGTAAGGCTGTATTTAATCTGAACAACGTGTGCAAATAAAAGATAAGACACCTTAGTAATTATTGTGTAATTGTTATCAGATAATAATGATGTAGTCAGTTGTGAAGATATGAATATTGTGTATGTATTTTGTCTTGGATGTTTTTACTTACATATTTACTGTAACTCATCTATTGAAATGATTAAGAGAATAGTGTCATAATTTTGTAAGTGTATGGTTGCTAAAGTGTTTTCAAATATGTATACTAATTCGTATGACTGTGTTCCCAGTTTTTGTGTTTTTATATATATATATATTTTTAAAGTTCTTTAGCACTCCATCCAGTCCATCATTATAACAGAAAACTTTTAGTGGACTACTGAAGGGTTGTTTTCTTTTGTCACCTTTCAGGGAATACTGTAGCAAAATGATAAAAAGGGGTTTGCTTGCATGTTTCTATCGGTGAATTTTTCTTCTCAATATGGTATTTTTATCCAGTAGGGGTATTGCCTTCAATATATACAGTATATATATGTATACAATATATGAATAATTATGTACAGATGTACACACATATGCACGAATACCTATGTGCTTTAATCATATATAATCTGGCAAGCTCAACACTTGAGTTGTTCAGAATCAACCATTAATTAATTCCAAGGTGGGTGTCAGGGAACACTTGTGTTTTCATTTATGTGTAAAGTTAAAGTGGTCTCTGTCGTTCACTTTTTTATGACCTCACACCTCCTCCCTCTCCTCAATACACATTGTCTTTCCACAACTTCATCCCCTTAGCAACAACAAATGCTTTTCTAATTCATGGATTTATAATTATTTCAGGTGGGAAACTAACTTCTCTGTTGAATTACTGCTTATAGGCCTAAACTAACCAAACCAAAATACAATATTTAATTTTCAAAATATTTGTTTATCATCACAATTGATATCATAGCTGGTGAGGCAAGTAACATGTGTCTGAGGATTGTTTCAAAATTTCGATTATTTTAATAACAGCATACAACATAATAATACGATTCCTCACCAAACATTCTTAAGTCTATTAAGAGGAGATTCTTTTGTTGGTGAATTGTAAGGTCTGTGAATCTTCCAAACAATGCCAAGAAACAGATCCCTCATTAGGCTAGCCTAGTACTGTTGAGGGGCTTTGTTTTCTGTTATTGTTAGGAGGAATCAATAGCCTTCCAATTTACCATCAAGAGAATCTCCCCTAAATGTTACTGTTTTCTGGGAGACAACTTAGAGAACAATAAGTCTTGTTTTGTTCCTGGGTTAAGCAACAGATTATATGACATAAGACGTCATCTGGTCGTCAATCGGATACGAAGTTCGCTTGGGTGAAACCAAGCCAAAGCAAGCGGAACTGTTCTGGTCGGACATTATACGAAGTAATAACAAAATCCCTCTTAGAGTTCACTAGGAACCATGACACTGCTTAGATGATAAAAGGGAGACGAATACATCACCAAACACCAAACGCTTACACTGACCTCTAGTGGTAGCAAATAAAACCTTCAACGGGAAGTGTTCGTACTGTACAGTACGTCTCTATCATACTGTATTTATACTCTCTATGGGTTGGCAAATAAAGGGAGATTCCTTTGATGGTAAAAATTGGATAGCTGTTGATTCCTCCAAGTTAAGCTACGAAACAGATCCCTCATTAAAATATCTTTAAGGCTGTCTGTTACCTGGCATAGTTTGGAGGAATCACACACCTTCCAATTCACCAACAAGAGAATCTCCACTACATTTTTTCTCTAACCATTGGACGAGTTGGGAAGTAATGTCACGTAAATATATGTTCCCTGGCTGGTCTCTACTTTATATACTGTACCACACCTGTTGCTTCCCTCACTACAGTTCCCCCCTTCACTACCAAACCATCCCCCTCCCTCTCCGTCCTCCCCCTCCTTCCACGGTCCCTTTCCTCACGCTCTCTCTCTCTCTCTCTCTCTCTCTTCCTCACACTAACGGACTCACGCCCCACTTGTGACTTGAACCACTTCACTTCTCTTCTGCTGCCTCTCCTCCCACGTAGTCTATACTGTAGTAACTGTTAGTCCCTCTACTGACTGTACTCACCCACTCACCCATTCACCTATAGTCAGTTCACCAATCACTACTACAATCAGGTCGACCTTCCATTCAATATATCACACATTAAATATAAAGTACTGTACACTGTTTGCAATTTACGTGTTTAATTTTATATGTATACAGAACATATTTTTTTTCTTGTCCCATTAAGCATAAGTCTTTTTCTGACAAACAAGTCGATCTACCAAGTATTTATAACAATTCCCTCTCTCTCTCTCTCTCTCTCTCTCTCTCTCTCTCTCTCTCTCTCTCTCTCTCTCTCTCGAAAACCTCTTCATTCGCCTCAACATCACTCCAGGCTAACTCGATCGCCATGGGATTATTAGCAAAAATATTCAAAATCAGCCTCTTCCGTCCTGTAAGACTCCCTGCCAGGACCCGTATTCACAAAAGCAAAGTTCACTCTTAACTTAAAATTTTATTCGTAAGCATTCATTCATGGCGAGGACTGGTACCCGACACTGCTTCGAAATCATAACAACAGCTCATACGAATAGAATAGCAAAACCATTCACTGCTTCGATATGTACCTGAAACAATTATGGTGAGTTCAGAAATGTAAACATACGAACAAGTCCAAATTCTACACTGTTTTGTGAATACCGACCCATGAAGGCGCCGGGGGAGAGTCAGATCACCGAGTCGAAACAGTGAATCAGGTTCGACCATGCCTCCCAGTCCAGCCTGCCGTCACTTCGCAGTTTCTAGCCGGCCGGTCCGCACGTACAGTCCTCTGTCTCTCTGTAAACAAACGCTCTCTGTAAACAAACGTTCTTTCGTAAACAAACGTTCTCTGTAAACAAACGCTCTCTGTAAACAAACGTTCTTTCGTAAACAAACGTTCTCTGTAAACAAACGCTCTCTGTAAACAAACTCTCTCTGTAAACAAACGCTCTCTGTAAACAAATCTCTCCGTGTGACAGGGACTATAGTTATTCTATGCCTATAAGAAAAAAAAAAAAAAAAATCTCCGTGTGTACTTGTGATAATTCCGTCTTTCTTCCGTGTTGTTGGTGATATACGGGAGGGACGGACGGTGGTGTGGCAGAAGCAGCACGGTATTCATCAACTTGTGTCTCCTGTGTTTACCCTCGCGTCCATCTTAATCAATTACCGTGTACACATGCATTCATATAGCAACTAACGAACCGTCTCAGTGATGTGTGTGGTGTGGGGAATGTGATGTGTGTGACGTGTAAATCATAGCTCCACTGCAAACAAATAAACCAACCAACAAACAAACTAGCTAGCTCCACTGCCATCAAACAAATAAACAAACAAACAAGCTCCTCTGTTGGTGGTGTGTACATGAGTGACCTGACGACCACCTGAGCTGTCAACAGTGTGGCAAGAGGGAGGATCACTCATAAGGAGGATCACATATAACGAGTAACGAGTGGCAGACAGAAATACCACGATGGTATATGATAAATATTTTTATGTATGGTTAAGGTGAATATCGATCAACACTCTACTTTTTCCAAGGCTGACAAACTATATATACATTGATTGATAATGAAACTTTAAATTTACACTCCATTTTGCAAGACTTGATAATAATAAAACGAGAGGAACATTGTTAATACCGTACAATTTTAAGTTTGTCTAATAAGTTTGTTTTTGTATTTTTGTGATTGATGAATGGATAATAATTATGTGCTACGACGCGTTGTTGTGTGATAAGAGCGCTGATAATAAAAAAGTGTAATAGTGGAGAAACCGAATGAGACAAACAGAGAGAAAATGCAGACAGGGGGCAGCCAGTCGGTGGTTTGAGATGAAAGTGATAGTTAGTAGTGGTGGTGGAAGAGAGAGAGAGAGGCAACACGACTGACTGATCCCATAAGGTAGGTGGTGCATATACTTTACTTAAAACTTACTTACTTACTTATGTGGTATGTGAATCTGATGTATTTGTGTTGTAGATGGACACGAACATTAATTAATTTGTACTTGTGTGTGTTTGATGGGTAATTTTCGGTGCTGTTTTTTTTGTTTTGTTTTACTGTATGTTGTATAGGTTTAAGGGAAGATTATGTTTTCTTGTGAGTGTATGTATTGTAAGGTCTTTGATTTCCTCCAAACGATGATGCCATGCAGAAAACAAACAGACCTCCTCAATAATGATACGAATGGGGGATCTGTTTCGTGGCATAGTTTGGAGGAATCACAGACCTACCAATTCAACAACAAGAAAAAAAAATCTCACCTTAATTAAAATGATGTATTCTTTATATTTGAGTCTTGTGGTGTGTAAATATCACTCTGTATGTATGAAGCCGTTTATTGCTGACTTTTTATGTCTTGCAAAACAGAGGTATTTACAGTTGTCATAAATTTTGCGTGCGTGTGTGTGTGTGTGGTGATAAAGAATAGAAATTGTGTGTGTGATGAAGAACAGGAATTGTGTGTGTGATGAAGAACAGAAATTGTGTGTGTGTGTGATAAAAACAGAAATCGTGTGTGATAAAAAACTGTACTTATGTGGGTCATAAAAATTAATGAAGTAATTAATTAAAGAGAATCGTAGTATAGGTTTACAGTGCTGGTAAATCTGGAGCAACTGATTCCTCCAAACTAATCCAAATCAACACGCCACCCTTATGTTCCTTAATCTGGTCCTGTTTCCTGACACACTTTGGATGAATCAAAACACTCTGTTGTACCAAAAATATACCACTATAACTATCCCTTATTTGGTACATTGGAGCACCTTGATTCCTCCAAAGTATGTCAGGAAACAGGACTAGATTAACAAATAATATTGGTGGCCTGTTGCTGGGAATAGTTTGGAGGAATCTTTATCTCCAAAAATGTCAAAACTATACCGTCCCCTTAAATCTTGTGCTTTTTTTTTTTTTTTTGCCTTATGACGTCCGGGTACCCATTCTCCCCCCCTCCACTCCCCCCCCCACACCCTCACCCCCACACCCTCCCCTCCCCACCCCTCCCCTCAATTAGTGACACCTGTAGCCCCCCCTCCCCCCCTCAATTAGTGACACCTGTACCCCACCTGTAGAAAGAGTAACACCTGTGTCGGGGGTAATGAAAGGAGAGGGGGGGGGGGAGCGAGGGTTAATGGGGGTAGTATACTTTTGGTACATTGGAGCGCCTTGATTCCTCCAAAGCATGCCAGAAAACTGGACCAGATTAACAAAAATAATGGTGGCCTTGTTGACTTGGGATAGTTTGGAGGAATCAGTTGCTCCAGATTTACCACTACCACTACCACTATCACTATCACTATATACTTCTTACTCCAGGCAACAGATTCCCTATTAGAAATACTGAAGGGTTCTGTGGCCTAGATTATTTTGGAGGATTCATAGAGCTCCAGTAAGGGCCCTCAAATTTTTTAAAACTTTGAATAGAGTGAGGGGGTCGAGTTCACTCACCTATATATAAACACATTCTGATTCAACTCGTTCCTAGAAAAATGTAGTTCTGAAATATCCGTAAACAGAAACCACTACATAATTATAGAAGAGTAGGTTTAAGTAAGTGAAAGTGATATTTACTTTTCAATATTGTTATAAATAGATGTAAAAAAGGGAGAAAAGGTCTGTAGATATGAATGGAAATATGAATATAATGTATACACTCACGAGCACTTTATAATTAGCTTAATTAAGTATAAATTTATACAGCTTTGGATGAAGCTATGAATAGTCCAATTCACCATCGAACTAATTCCAATGAAGATCTAATTATATATTCATTAACTTTCTCTGGATAGTCGATGCACACCTGAATAAATAATTAGTGCATTAGAGTGTACAGTCATGGTCAAAAGTCTTGCATCCTGGTGAATAAAAGCGAGCCATTTAATCAAATTTTATGAACCAATATTGCAGAAACTAACAGCTATAGTTTCGGATTATTTTTCGAAGCCATCTCATTGGAAGGTATTGCAGGACTATTGACTGTACTGTGGTGCACACAAGTTAGTTCCCATAACCAGCCATACTAGAACTGAATCGATTGGTGTTGGTAAGACTAAACAAGAGCGTAAACTAATGATAAGGACAGTGTTCATGGACTCGATAAATACTCACGTTTTCAATACCTAATAATTTCGAGTGTATGAATATTGCGTGCCTCGGTGAAGCAAGTAAGGCGACAGGACTTTTACCGCCGACTGTACATTAACACACACACAAATTTTTTTTTCAGGAATTCACAGGTGAGCTTGAGCGGAAGATGACTTAATGACCGAATATTAACGAAACTAAGGTAATGATCGTAGAGTGGGAGGGAATAATGCCTAGGCCAGTCACTTTCTTATACGTGTGATATCGGTTCTGGCAACAGTGTACGTGACGTCAGTGATGGCGCTTGTGATATGAAGTTGATCTGCTCACTTTTATGAGTGACTGTACCTGGTGGCAGTGAAGTGAAAGTGTGAGTATACCGTAGTCCGTAACTTGGCTTAGTGAGGCGAGGAGAGGCGAGAGTCACGGGGGGAAAGCGAACGTGACTGAGACTCTTGACTGACTGACTTACTGCATCGATTGTTTTATCTTACACCATTTTGTTTAGGGAAGGTTTTGGAAGGAGGAGGAATGTAAAGAAGAGGCTTGGAAGACGTGGAGGAAAAGGAGGAATGATAAGGAAAGGTTGAGGAGAATGAGAGGGAGGAATGAATGCAAGGGAATGTTCGCAGGAAAAGGATGAATGATAAGGAAAGGTTTGAAAGAAGAGGAGGATGAGAGGAATGAATGCAAGGGAATGTTTGCAGGAAGTGGAGGAAAAAGGGAGAAGAGGAGGAGGTGGAGGAGAAATGTAACGAGGAGGAAGAAGAGATGGAAGAGGAGGAATGTTAATGGAATGTTTATGATAGTCATGCCTAGTCACTTATGATGATGATGTTCCTAGAGATTAAATGATAAATGTATGTGTGTGTGTGTATAGACGAGGTACAGTTGCCCACACATGAAGCTGGTATGGCTCGTTACTTGTGAGGTGGCTACAACGAAAGGAAAGTGAAAAAAGATGTAGTTTGTTGACAGGCAGACAGTAAAATATCATTACTGTCTGCTTGTTAACAAACTATAACTTTTGTTCACTTTCCTTCCTGTTGTAGGTATCTCACAAGTAGCGAGGCGTACCAGATTCATGTGTGGGCAACTGTACAATTCTTTATACATTTTCGGTTCAACTCGTAACCTTTTCTTGTATTTTAAAACTTTCTTTATTCATCACTTTCTCTCATTTCCTATATTCCCAACCTTCTTTCATCTCGTTTCTCTTATATTAGTCCGGTTTTATTTTCCTTTTAACTCGTACACTATACCCTGTTCAAAACTTTTGTTCCTTTTGGCCTCTTATGCTTAGATAGATAGAAATAGATAGCTAGATAGATAGAGCGATAGTTAGATAGATATATATATAAATAGAGATAGTTAGATAGATAGAAATAGCGATAGATAGACAGATAGAAATAGCTAGATAGATAGAGGCTATAGAGGAACACAAATTTTGAACACACTATAGTATTATCATTGGTCCATTGGTGAATTGGATGTTTACTTATTCATCCAAACTATGCCAGAAAACAGACCACATTAATATACTGTACAGTACTTACAAGTAGAGGATCTGTTTCTTTGCATCATACAGAAGGCTACATGGACTCCAATTCTCCCAAACGAGTTCCCCTTTAATTAAACGATGGCTGGAAATTAAGAGGTGACCATTTAGCAGTGTAAATATACCTTGTGTTTGTGATGATAGGGTTGGTGGTCACTGAAGAGCCACTACACGGTCTTCTCTGGTATAATGTTTGTTGACTCCTTCATCACCACCTTCAGGTTTACTCTCCCACCTTCTCTCTCGATATCTTAATTCCTCTGCCAGGAGCTTCTTGCCATCGTATGCTGTATGGTCTGGTGATAATCAAACTAGTATTGTATTCGTGTGTGTAGAAATGATTATTTTGTTGGTGTACATTAGAAATCATATACTTACATAATAACTATTTGACTACCGATACATGATTGCAGTCTCCAAGACAAACAATATATATATATATATATATATATATATATATATATATATATATATATATATATATATATATATATATATATATATATATATATATATATATGAGAGATCGAATGAAAATAAGATATAGGGAGGAAGGGGCAGTAGGAATGTCGAGGTCCTGGTATGACCTACATGATTCTGTAAACTTAGGAAGGTTAAATGTAAACGAAGGAAGAGTAAGGAAGTGTGTATTGCACAGTTGTATATGTATTGTACACCGGAGAAAGTTGGGGAGTGAGTAAAGCTTTCGAGGGACATGTGCACATGAGTGGAATGTAGGGGCTGGTCAGTGAAGATGTGCACATAAAAAGTGACAGGGTGTGGTTATATGATATGAGCACATGAAGGAGGACAGGGAGATAATCAGTAGGTAAATATGTGCATATAAGTGGAGTGATCATTTAGCAATACTTAGGACTGATCCTCTGTAAGCTCTTTCTTACGTGTGTCTATAAGTTATACTGTCTAGAAAATAGGTGAATACATCTTAGTAAATCACAATTCAGTCCATCTCGGTTTGTTGTAGTTATTATTATCGGAGATACTCGCTTTTGATTTTTCACTTGCATATCCTTCCTTTCCTTCTGCAAAATCCCTTTCAATTTTTCAACTGTCCCTCCTTTTCATCCAAAATCCCCTATAATTCTCCAAGTGTCCTTTCTTTCCTTTATACTCCCTTTTAATTCCACTACTGTCCTTCCGTTCGATTCTATTCCCTTCCTTCATGCCTGCTTGCTGTCCCTCCTCTCTTCATAACATTCTCCTTTACTCTGTACATATTATTTTCCAGGCCTATAGGGCGGTTTACTTTCATCCTTAATTAGACATACAATATACATTTATATATTTTTTTTCATCGGACAGAACGTAGACTTGTTTTTTGTGTTACGCTGTACAGTCGGCGGCAAAAGTCGTGTCGCCTCACTTGCTTCACCGAGATTCGAGAAATACACACGTTTTCTACACCTATAATAATCTTACGAGTACATGAACATCGCGTCGTGCCTCGGTGAAGCAAGTAGAGGCGAAAGGACTTTTGCCTCCGACTGTACACACACGGGAAGCAAAGGCATGGTGCACACGGAAGACGGCCTTGTGTACACTGCGGCACTAGGTCAAGCCAGGCCGTGTACACACAACAAGGTGCAGGGACGTCCACTGATGTTCGTGACTCTGCAGATAGATAGATGGAGGGATGGATAGATAGATAGATAGATTTAGAGAGAGAGAGAGAGAGAGAGAGAGAGAGAGAGAGAGAGAGAGAGAGAGAGTGTATATATATATATATATATATATATATATATATGTGTGTGTGTGTGTGTGTGTGCGTGCATGCCAATGGGTGAAATATGCAAGCACCTTCACGTCAAGAAGTCGTGCACGTGTATTTGCATGAGTGCGTGTGTGTGTGTGTGTGTGTTTGAGTGCGTGAGGATCATGGATTGGTCTTGGTGTGTCTGTTGGTTGTCAGCGAGATGGAAAGCAGCGGAGGCGGTCAGAGTAGGTCAGAAAAATTAGGCTGCATGGATGGGTGTATGTATGTATGTATGTATGTATGCAGGTCAGATTAGGTCATGTTGTTGCACCCCATGATGACTTGGCGACTCACCTTGACCTCCTGACCCCAAAACACCGCCCCCCCCCCACCACTGATCGAGGTCACTCACATCAGACATTACGACAATCACAGGTCAAACACACAATTAAGACGAGTACGCTACCTGAGAGAGAGAGAGAGAGAGAGAGAGAGAGAGAGAGAGAGAGAGAGGATCAAGAAAATAAATCATGTTCTGTACCGGTATTTCATGTTCTGTAATGCAGTATGGGAGAAGAAATTGATAAAAAAATGCATAGATTAGGTTAGAGGAGAAAAATTGAAATAGTTTGTTGAATTTAGCCAGTGTGGGGAAAATATATTCATTATTTTCTATACTTAAATGTCCTGGTCAGTGAAATAATAATAATAATAATAATAATAATAATAATAATAATAATAAAGACATGTTATTTTAGCCTACACCAACAGAAATGCAGGTACACCGTGTCTATATTATATCTCTGCTGGTTTGTGTGTCAGTAGTGTGTGTGTGTGTGTGTGTGTGTGTGTGTGTGTGTGTCAGTAGTGTACAGTGTCATGTCATGTACTCCTGGTGATAAATAGAAGGGAAAGTGTGTGACAGATTCCATTGATCGGGTCTCGTGGTGATGCTTCAGGCCACCACTCTATATAACTGGGGTGTGAGGGTGAAGGGGAGGAGGGAGGGATGTGAGGGTGAGTGATGGGGAGGAGGGAGGGATGTGAGGGTGAGGGATGGGGAGAGGAGGGTGTTGGAGGCCGAGGTATATTTCCATCACCCTCATGCACGGTCAATATAATTTCTCCCCTGATTGATTCCCCCCTCTCTCCCCCTGACGTGTATTCCCCCAATATTGTATCAACCATGAAGAGTTTCTCCACTAACACGTTTTCTGCCCCAAAATGTAGCTTCTGAAAAGTGTCAGTTGAATGTTTTCACAATGAAATATTCTAGCCGAGCCTACCCGTCACCTCCACCATCCCTAGACTCATTCTAACATTTACATTTTCTTCATCGGCAAAACACTTTAAGAGAGAGAACTTTTTCGGGGGAAACTGTGAGGAGTTTCTAGGCATTATAAGTCAAGCCCTGTCATTATTTATCATCTTAAATCATCCATTCTTCATTTTGCAGTAAAGAGAATATCATCATCATTATTATCATCATCCACATTCAAACTTCGTTTCCCTTTCTCTAATGGTTGGATGCTATAGGTTCAGGAAAGGAAAGGAGTCTTCACTCCATGATAATCAATTGTGCCTTCCCAACAAATTTGTTTCCATTAATTATATATATTATTGCAGACAGGGACAAAGTAGCTATCACTCACAGGTACTGTACTTAATGACACCAAGTTAATGCAGCAGAAGTTCGAAAATTGATAAAAGGGAGTGTGAAGAAAAGAGAGATAAATGTTGTTGCTGTTGTGTATTGTTGACTTGTTATATATGGAATGTCAACACTGATTTTATCAGTGAGGGTGACGAGGCAAAGGGATGAGTGATGCAACAGTTGCCACCAACCACCCAGCAGGTCTGTCTCCCCACGTGGCTCACAACAGGGAGTGTAAGAGAACACTAAGTGATACATAAGCAGGGCATGATGACAGGGCAGGGTTACCATGGACTCTTTAAAGTAAGATAAGTCAGGAGAAGATCTCGAAAAGATATTGTAGGGGAAGGCATGATAAGGTTTGGTAATGCCTTCTCCCTACTTTATCTACTTCCTTTTCCTTTCCCCCATCCCCATCACCAATCCACCTTCTTGTAAGTACTGTATACAGTAACTATTTGCACCTGTCTTTGTTTTCTTTCCTGTGTGTTTCTTTTTCCTTGCCCTTGACCTGACCTCGCCTCGAGAGTAGTGCCCTTGCCAGGTTTAGCTTCCTATATTAGGTAAAAAAATGTAATTCTGCATTTGCAAGATTCCGCAAATGCCTGACTGATATGTTGCATGCCACGTGAAATGTGCATGAATATTATTAATTTAGGCTAATAATATTTAAAATACCCACGATAAAGTGATAGGGAAATATTCAAAAACAAATATCCATAATAGTGATGATCAAAAGTACTGAAGTATATTATATCTTGGTTACATTCTATCCTTCCAAAACGACGACAAACGTTAATCAATTTCATGTCTTTATAATCACTTAATTAAGGATACAAACGTAAATTAATTAATATTCTGTAAACAAACAAAAAAACAAAATGGTATAGAAACACATCATTATACAATATATGATTTTGTAAAGGTTGTACCCGTATGTATGTATGTCCAGTTTGCTTATGTAAATAGCTGAGGGGGACGGTGGTGTGATGACAACATTCTTTTTATACGGTGTCAAGGAAAGGTGGTCAGTTTGTTGACGAGTGACTCAGCAGCAGACCTCAGCACTCGTGGTGGTGATGGTGATGATGGGATAGTGGTGGTGGTGATGGTAGTGGTGATTATGACAGTATTTATGGTGGTGATGGTGGGGATGATGTTGGTGGTGGTGGTAGTATTTATGGTAGTGGTGGGAATGGTGTTGGTGGTGATGGTGTTAGTGATAGTGGAGGTGTTAGTAGTGGTGTTAGTGGTAGTGGAGGTGATAGTGGTGATGTTAGTGATAGTGGTGACAGTGAGGGGGTGGGGGGGGGATACTGATGAGGCCAGGGTGGATTACGGTCACTGGTGGAGGGAAAGGTTAGAGGGGAAACTAGGTCAGGGAAAGAGAGAGGAACTGTGTGTGTGTGTGTGTGTGTGTGTGTGTGTGTGTGTGGAAACTTTTAGACAAGGCAAGGCAAAAACATGAAGATGATAAAGAGAAAGATTTTGTAATGAACGCAGGCATCTCTTGCAGCTCTTTATAAAAACAACAACAACAACAACAACACAGCTTTCAAATTCACACTGTACTTAAAGCCTGGGAAAATGCAGCTATCTCACAAATTCATAACTAAGGCGATACCAAAGACCTGGAAAATTACCGTGCACTTGATTAATTTTGCTGTCTGCAGTCAACTGACTACACACACACACACACACATACATACACATACATACATACACACACACACACACATACATACATACATATACACACACACATACATACATATATACATATATACACATACACACATTCTATACACACACACACTGCTATTACTGACAAAACAAGCTCTGTACTCGACTCAAAACATGCACCCACGCCAAATTTCCCACCGGAGACGAGATGAGAAAGTTGTCAGGAGTTGTGGGAAGGAACAGACTGACAGCTGGGTGGGTATGATAGAAGTTAAGAGGGTATTGGCAATGGTCCACGTGTTACAGCTAGTGGACAAACAATGACTGACATTATTTGTTGTTTTTTATATGTTCCGACACTGGACATAGGCTTCATCAAACCCGCTACCTTGGCCCAGGACATTTGCTACTCACACACACACACACACACACACACACACACATCCACAGTGGGAGGGAAATATCAGCGAGGGTGTTTTACGACGTTAGGTGGCCTTAATATTCTCAGTCCCTCCCTCACCTGAGAGGAATCGATCTCCCGACCTATAGGTTACCAAACCAGAACAGTAACCACTCAGCCACCTAACCCACTGATGATGATGATGATGATGATGATGATGATGGTGATACAGATACATATTATTGAGACAGAAAGGAGAGAACTAGTGCGGAACTGTAGGGGTCGGATGGAGGGGCTCAAGGTGCAAGGAGAACAAGGTCAGGGAAAGGAAAACATTACGATATACTCAAGGAAGGGCGAGGAAAGGGGAAGGGAGGAATACGAGAGGGTCAACTCTGGAATATCACGAGTAATAAGGGAAGAAGGTGCATGAGAGATGAGGAGTGGTGGATGGATGACTGGATGACTGGTTGGTAGAGGCATGGATGAGGGTGCATGGTGGTGGTTGAAGATAAAGTGGGGGGTATTGATTGAGAGGAAGCGGGGGTCGGGGGTCGGGGGTGTAACAGTAAGAGAGGGCAACATAATGGCAAGAGATTAATGTGTTACATTTGGATTGAAGTCTGATATTGATCGGATTTGACACACTTCCTGCATGTATAAATATCACAACTCTTTTCCTTATGTGTACTTGTTTGTTCCTGACTTTCTATATACCTTTCTTTCCCCGTTGAGACCCTGTATGTCCATCCCCTCCTTCTTCCTCTATCCACACTTCCTTTTTTAAACATTTCTTTCCTGCTTGCTGTCTCATTTCTCTATCACCTGCTTCTGGTGCTATGCGACGTTGCTGTTGCGGCGCCTAATATCAATCAATCAATCAATCAATCAATCAATTCCTTCTTTAGGCTTTCCCCACCTCTTCCCTTCACTCCTTCAACTGTTTTCTTTCCTTTCCCTCTCATTCTTCACTTGTTTTTCTCCTTCCCTTCCTTTACTTCCATTATTTTTCCTCCTCCTCTTCCTCCTTATCCTCCTTCATTCTTGTTCCTCCCCTTTCTATCCCCTCAGCAGTGTGTGTGAGAGAGAGAGAGAGAGAGAGAGAGAGAGAGAGAGAGAGAGAGAGAGAGAGAGAGAGAGAGATAGGAGAGCATGCATGAGGGCAGAACCAAACACAGTGAATTAATGAAACGGGGAGAAAGCGAATCAGAACATGAACAAGGAGACGCTAAACACAGGGCAAGGCAAGAGGTGATGAAAGACCATGATAACCAGAACAAATGTGATAATGGCAGGAGAAAATCGGGAGGAGAGAAGCAGAGAGAAATCGGGAGGAGAGAAGGAGAGAAAAATAGTCGAAATAAATAGATAGATATGTAGATGGATAGATAATACAGAAATATATACAAGTACATACATGCAAACAAGTAGATACATACATACATACTTACATATATCGAGAGGGAAAGACAGACAGACACAGACAGACAGACAGAAAGAGGGACAGAAAGAGGGACCAAAGAGAGACATAGAGTACAATACAGTAGCCTAAAGGTGATGGATGATGAGTGAACGATGGTTTTATAAATGAAGTATATTATAACCTACCTGATGAATTATTGAAGTGACTCCTTGTTTATTAATATTACATTGATTTTGGTGTTTGTATATATGGTTAAGGGGGTGTGGGAATAGGGGGACAGGCTTGGGGGGGTGCAGGAATAGGGGGACAGGCTTGGGGGGGGGGTTTGGGAGGTTAGGGGGGGGGGGGGAATAAGGGGACAGGCTTTCTACCCACCCCAATCCTGTCCCCCTATTCCTACACACACCCATTCCCCACCCCCAAGCCTGCCCCCTACTCCCACACCCCCTTAAGGAAAGAATCTGTTGTTGGTGAAGTGATGTTTAGTGAATCCTCCAAATTATGCCACGAAACAGATCCTCTATATGTAACACTGCATGGGGTCATCTGTTTCCTGGCATGGTTTGGAGGAATCAGTATCCTTCTAATTTATTAACAAGAGATTCCTCCCTTAATTAAGTACCTTTAGCTGTTTGGTTGATGGTCATTATTCTGTCTCTGATTTATATGGTGTTTTTTATATATTTTTATATGGTTTTATATATTATACAGGTACACACACGTAAGGTCATTTCACCTTTAATTTTATATAAACAGTCACACACCATTATTTCTACACCTTTTATACAATTGGAGATTAGCTGTTTGTTTATAGAGAATTTCGGTGATCCATATATTTAACGTGAATGATTTGGAAGTTCAGAAAAATAAAATATATCATACGACCGTGACAGGACTCGAACCTGCAATCTTCGGATCCGAAGTCCGACGCCTTATCCATTAGGCCACACGGTCTATATACAAGTCCCACCAAATAAAAAAACTATTGAAACATATAGAAAAAATTAAGAGAGGTTAAAATATAAAATTGGGATTATTGGTAACTGCATAGATTATTTAAGTAAAGTACGTAACTCATTAGTGGTTGTATTAGATGAAACTTATTGACACTAAACTTATTCAACAATAGAAATTTCGTATCTTACATTCATTTTCACATACTGTATATATAGGCTATATATATTATCACTTGGTAACTGTTATAGATGGGACAAAATTATATAAAACATTACATTATTGACTTATGCAGAACAGTTTATATGTATTATATAAGATGTTATTGGTACAAAAGGTTACAAAATGTCTCTCATATTGTCTTTTTTTCTTTTCCTCTCTATCTGTTTGTCTGTCTGTTTGTTTATGTATCTATCTATCTGTCGTCTGTCTGTCTGTCTGTCTGTGTATGTTTACCTCCCTCTTTATCTGTCACTCTGTCTCTGTCTGTCTGTCTTGTATGTGTATGTTTGCCCCTCTCTCTCTCTCTCTCTCTCTCTCGTCCTTCTCTTTGTCTCTTCCCTTTCTCTCCTCTGCCTATCTTTCTTCCCTCCCTCTGTTATTGACTAATGGCTCCATGACCTCCTTTCCCCTCCTTCTCTCCTTCTTCCCTCTTCCCCTCCTTCCCCTCCTTCCCCTCCTTCTCTCCTTCCCCTCCTTCTCTCCTTCCTTCTTCCCCTCCTTCCCTCTTCCTCTCCTTCCCTCTTCCTCTCCTTCCCTCTTCCCCTCCTTCCCTCCATTTTTCATCACTCCTCCTTCATGTCTAAATCTCTTTTCCCCTCTATCTCCCTTTCCCTCCCCACCCCTCTCTGTCTCTCTCTCTCTCTCTCTGTGTTTTAAATTTCCTCCTTCTTTTCTTCTTCCCTCCTTCATTCGTTCACTCCCAGTTCCTCTATTCATTTCAGTACATCAATGTTCATAATTATAAACTCGTCTCTCAATCTCATCATCTCGTTTTCACTATAATCACAATAAAAATAATTAATGTTTTCCCTTATGACTGCAATAACGTCAACTATAACAATAACAAGCTTCCAGGTACAAAGGAGAGAGAGAGAGAGAGCGCGAGAGAGAGCGCATGTGTGTGTGTTTGTGTGTGTTTAAATAAGCGAGTGTCTGTTTTATTTTCAGTATAATTTTATGTTTCTTTAACCCCCATAACCACCTTCACAAAAAAAAAAAAACATCTATCAAAGACATACTGGTAGATAGCTAGCTAGATAGATGCCTTTAAAGGGAGCAATGTTATTATGATGTTTACAAAATTAAATTGCTATTGATTCCTCCACAATATCCTATCAAAGAGCAGTGAGGTCCCTTTACTCGTACACTGAAGTAGCCGTGTTTCCTTGTATAGTTTGGAGGAATCAATAGTCACCCAGCCACCTACTTGCCTCTCCTATTCACCCCACAACACATTTTGGCCACCACCTTTAAGAGACCCTGTGAAGTAGTCTAAAAGTTGGAGAAAATTTAATCCTTCAAATATTGCCACGAAACACCACCTATAGGGAATGAGCTTGTTTCGTGGCATGGTCAGGAGGAATCAGAAGTCTCCAATTTTATACACGATCACAGGGTCCTTAATAATCAATGGGTGTGTGTGTGTGTTGAGGGACAGAGAAGGTCGACTCACTCTAGTACAGTCCCCCACTAAATATATTCTCTGTCGTGTTCGTTTTCTGTCATTCCGCAGGTTAGGTAAGAGTGTGCACATACACACACACACACGCTCACGCTCGATTTCTTTCACACACAAACACACACACACACACACTATCTCTCTCTCTCTCTCTCTCTCTCTCTCTCTCTCTCTCTCTCTCTCCTCTAGTCGTATAATAAATATAACCTAATGCACTTTTATTGAAGGTAAAGGAGCGTGAACAACATAACGTGAAAAACAAAATCAAAATAAATAAATATATACATAAACAAACAATAGATAAATAAATAGATGAAAAAATAAACAATAAATAAATAAACTATACATTCCGTACCCATTTTTTTTTCCAAACAATATAAGATACAATAATGTGTAGCGGAGGGTCCATTAGATTATACCATCATCCACCAGTGCATGTAACGATGAGAGAGTGAAATATGTCTCTCTCTCTCTCTCTCTCTCTCTCTCTCTCTCTCTCTCTCTCTCTCTCACTACAAGTACAGACACATTAGGACACACTCTGGAAATCCCTGTCTGTTGTTGGACCTCCTCACGTCCTGCCTGCATTTTGTTCCGTATGTACAGTCGGCGGAAAAAGTCCCCACGTGTAAACTTTATTTATTCACTGGGGTACGAAAACTGAAAAGACACCAGAAGTTTTTTTGTTTTGTTTTCTGGATATTATAATTTTGTAAGGTAAATGTTGTTGTTGTTGTTGTTTTAGTTGTAGTAGTCTATGTGTCTGTATGTATGTATGTATGTATGTATGTATGTATGTATGTCTATGTATCTGTGTCTATGTGTGTATGTGTATGTCTGTATCTGTGTCTATGTGTGTGTGTCTATGTGTGTGTATGTGTATGTGTGTGTGTATGTTTCCCCTTCCTTTCCCCAATCTTCTCCCAGTGAGTTGCCTTTGTCAGTCCTGTTAGTCTTGGGGTTTCCCGACCTATGCTTGCCCTTCTTCCTCCATTCCTTCATCCTTTCTTCTGTCTTGCTCTTCTTCTCACTCACCATAGGCAATACTTATAGAGTTTTGGCGCCCCTTCGGCCCCAGCCACTAGCTTTCAGTTCTTATACTGTCCCTCTTTTCTTTTCATTTCCTTCCTGCTTGCTGTCACACCTCTCTATCACCTTTTTCTGGCGCTATACCACCTCCATGTTGCGGCGCCTAATATACATCAATCAATCACTCACTCACCATCCCTTCTTCCTATATTCCTTCTTCCTCCATTCCTTCATCCTTTCTTCTGTCTTTCTCTCTTTCTCACTCACCATCCCTTCTTTCTCCATTCTTTTCTGCCTTTCTTCTGTCTTTCTCACCCACCATCCCTTCTTTCTCCATTCTTTTCTTTCTTCATACTTTCTAATGGGCTTCAAAAAAAAAATACTTTATTTACTGCTTTTCTATTTTTCATCTTAAAAGTACATCTTTCTCTATTGGCTGTACATACATATCTTCATTCTGTCATTACCTCCTTTCTTCCTTCCTTTCTTCTGTTATTCCCGTCTTGTATATTCTCATTCTTTTTTTCCCTCTTCTTCTCCTCCTCCTCCTTCTTCTCCTTCTCCTTCTCCTTCTCCTTCTCCTTCTTCTCCTTCTCCTTCTTCTCCCTCTCCTTCTTCTCCCTCTTCTCCTTCTCCTTCCTTTCCTACTTCCTTTCTTCGTTCGCCTTCCTTTTGTGTGTCTGCAAATTTGTCTCGTGTTTTTTGTCTTGTTCTTTTTTTTTGAGTGACGTATGTGGGGGCGATCTATTGTTTAGGGGCACGCAGAAGGAAAAGGGGTGAAGGGGGGGGGGATGGTGGCAAGGAGGATGTGTGTAGTGTGTCTGTCTCTCTGTCTGTCTGTCTATGTGTGTGTGTCTGTGTGTGTATGTGTGTCTGTATGTGTGTCTGTATGTGTGTGTGTGTGTATGTGTGTGTGTGTGAGTATGTGTCTGTGTGTATGTGTGACTGTATGTGCGTGTGTGTGTCTGTTTCTCCTTCCTTTCCCCATCTCCTACTCTCTCTCTCTCTATATATATATATAAATAAATAAAAGACCACCCACCACTCCTCAGTACTACCCACCCACCTTCCTTCCTTCCTTTCTTCCTTCCATCACGATCCTGGGAAAGCCAACATACTTTTTCACTGTATCCTGGTGAGGTGGTAGGACTCAGCACCTCTCCTCACCCACTTGACCCCATCACAGTGCATGGTATGAGGTAAAAAAAACTCGTGTCGGAAAGGGAGTCGATCTGGGGCTGGACAAACGTGGGAATGAAATGTATAATTATGACACTAGAAGTTAATGAGTATACGATTGAAAGGAGAAGACAGTGCATGGGTTATCCCTGCTTGTTATATAGTGCACATAATATTATAGATACCAAACTATATTTTATCTGCATTTATTTATTCAGATGATAAACTTTCCTGTTATATTTTCAAGGGTTTGGTGTTAGTTGGTATATGCTTTATTTCTTTACATTATTTACTCTATTATTGATGCATCAGCAAATGTTTTTTTTTTTTTGTAACTATTTTGTAATCTATTGTAACTGTGTATAGTAAACATGTATAATACAATCACACTGTGTTATCCAATAATGCGTGTGTATAATTATTCGTCTTATATAATAGTTATTCTCTTCTATATAAATTCGATATGGTTCATGAGCCAGCAGTGATGACAAATATATCCTAGTAAAAAATATATCCTAGTAACAAACCAGTACACTAAGTCTTGTTCTGTAAGTGAAGTTGTACAACGTTTCCTAATGGTCTATCAGTTATCTTTCTTTCCAATTTAACTCTGAAATTGTCCTGCTGGTCGTTGCATTACTTACTCTGTTTGTTGTGGCAGCCAGCCTTGACCACCTTGTCCCAGTCGTCGAGGTCGTCACTGAGTCTCCTGGAGAAAAAAACAACAACACACTTCTACTTTATCCAGTACGATGACTCCAGTTCCATCCAGCTTCATCAGCATCCCTCAAGGGGGTGTGGAAGTAGGGGACAAGCTGGGGGAGGGGGGACTGAGGGGGTGGGTGCGGGAATAGGGGTACAGGATTGGTGGGTAGAAAGCCTGTATGTACCCCTATTCCCCCCTAACCCCATCCCCCGCAAGCCTGTACCCCTACTCCTACACCCCCCAACCCCCCCCCCAAGCCTGTCCCCCTATTCCCACACCCCCTTATATCCCCTCTGTTTCCTGAGCAGTTCCACCAAGACTAAGCCAAGTGTTCAGGGTATATATATATATATATTATTATATCTCTTGACATTACTGTTATGGTTGTCTGGTCCAAGTGTAACATAATGGGACAAACTGAAGTGGAACAATCATCAGAGAAATGACCTTTATTTATTGAGGACTTTGTCTTTTAAGGGGGTCATTCTTTTTTGGTGTACATTGGAGTGCCTTGATTCCTCCAAAGTATGCTAGGAAACAGGACCAGAAGAGCAAAAATAATGGCGTTCTGTTGCTTGGAATAGTTTGGAGGATTCAGTTGCTCCAGATTTACCAACACAGAACTTCCCCCTTAACTGATATTTCGTCAAGAAGTTAACAGAATGAAACGCTACGATAAAGGCTTGCCGTTAAAAGGTTTTAAAATACATTGCATTATTCTCTCTCCACGACTTATACCTTCGAAATCTTGTTATTAATTTGACTAACAAACCAGACAGTGTAACAATCATACTGAAAGTGTATCCTGTTGCTCTTTTCCCTTCCAATCCCCAGAGCGGATATGTAAAACTCCAACTGATAAAGACATACTAATATATGCTGGACTAGACCTTGGCTGAAAGACAGAAAAGTTCCCTTCATATTTTGCCCAATAAGAAGTTAAAGCTTATCTCAAACAGCCCCAGCAGCAGATGTCGAAATACAACCACCGTGTCTCCTCATCAATATAGTCACGGAGGACAGTTATCTAATACTTATATTAATCAAGATTCTAAAAAAACAAGGATTGATATTATTATGATTACTCAAAGATAACATTATAATGATATACGATAACCTGCCAGACAGTAGGAGGGACAACACTTGCCAAATTGAGGCTTGGTAGTAAAGGTTGTAGAAGTTAGACCAACGAGGCGTGGAGGGACAATCCATTAATTCTCTTCATTAGGGCTCTCAACCAAAGTAATATCAGACAAATGTCATCATTACGGTAATGACAGGGATTGATGCCCGAGAAAACTGCATTGTGGAAGTTGTTGTGTTACAGAGAACGATACTGTGTTGTCCTGCTTGTGTATAACAATTATTTTCCCGAACTATACACACAATTTAAACTTAAGAAAGCTCCCACATTTTACAGATTATTATTATTATTATTATTACTATTATTTTTATTATTATTATTATCATTATTATTATAATAATAATACTAATACTAATAATAATAATTATTATTATTATTATTATTATTATTATTATTATTATTACTATTATTATTATTATTGTTATATATTGTTATTGTTATTGTTATTGTTATTGTTATTGTTATTGTTATTGTTGTTGTTGTTGTTGTTATTGTTATCATCATTATTATTTATTTTGGATTTAGCTCCTGGGCCGTGCTTGGCGCTTTTGCAGTTTGCGTACCAAACCTATGAAAAAATTGCTGGTTCTGGAATTGCTAGAAATATGTGCAAAACATTCGAGTGGTTCGAGTGGTTAGGTGTTTCGCCCTCGCTTCAACACACACACACACACACACACACACACACACACACACACACACACACACACACACACTCGTACAAACCTTGGAAACTAGAATAGTGTGTATCTCATCTGGAAACTAATATAGTGTGTATCTGGTCACGAATAGCCTCGACCCTGATCAGTCCCTCTTGACAACTCACTTATATACGTCTGCAACAACCTGATATTATTGTAACGGTGATCTGACTTACAGCTTCGTGGTGACTAGACAGACAGGTTGAAATTATTGGCTGATGCTGGAGTTAGTTTTTAAGGAAGGTATAATACGTGATTGTTAGAGAACCGACGACCGAATATATAGTTTTGTCGCAGTTACGTAGAAATTGGTCCCCTATTATCTTGTTTTGTTGAGATTTACTACAATGTAATGACAGTGATGTGTGTGTGTGTGTGTGTGTGTGTGTGTGTGTGTGTGTGTGTGTGTGTGTGTGTGTGTGTGTGTGTGTGTGTGTGTGTGTGTGTGTGTGTGTGTGTGTGTGTGTGTGTGTGTGTGTGTGTGTGTGTGTGTGTGTGTGTGTGTGTGTGTGTAATAGCATTTCTTTTTTTACATTGGATTTCCCCACATATCCAGTTCCTATTTTCTTACATCCGGCTCTTATGTATATCGTTTATATAAATTATGTTGTGTGTTTTTGATGATGTTGTTGCTGTTTTTGATGTTGTTGTTTTTGATGTTGTTGTTGTTGTTTTTGATGTTGTTGTTGTTGCTGTTTTTTATGTTGTTGTTGTTGTTTTTGATGTTGTTGTTGTTTTTGATGTTGTTGTTGCTATTTTTGTTGTCGTTGCTGTAGTCTGTATACAGTTGTCTTCACTAGTAACGAACACAGCTCTATGTGGGTTTGGCGAAATGTCTCACCACATGTGTTTGTTCTGTCACGTCTTGTATTTTGAATCTCCCTGTATTCTGTCCCTTCCTGTATTCTATATCTTCCTGTATTCTGTCCCTTCCTATCATTCTGTATCTTCCTGTATTATCTCCCTTCCTGTAATCTGTATCTTCCTGTATTATCTGCCTTCCTGTATTATCTGCCTTCCTGTATTCTGTATCTTCCTGTAGTATCTGCCTTCCTGTAGTATGTATGTATCCTGCAGTTTACATTCTTCTCAGTACATACATACATACACTTCTTTCCTCTTTACCATCGTGGTCTCGTCGTCTTTATTGTTCCGTTGTCATGCTGTGGTTGTGTTTGGGTTTCGTCCTTCTGAATTTCCACCATGTACCCTTGCTTGCTTGATCCATCTTCTTCACCCCCTTGTATAAATAATGATGCCACCCACCCAGTGATGGTTTATATACCGTAGTTGGTGTTACTCGTTACATCTCACTCATTCACTCACTCACTCACTCTTTTATTATTATTCTCCTTCTCTCCTTTTGTTGTTACGACTTTATAATCTCATCCACACATCCCTTCCACGAATACGAACTCGTTATCCATTGTATTATATTGTTTGTGTTCATGTGTTTGACTGAGAGTGACGAATGAGGGAAGCGGTTGTTAGAAAGAGAAGGGAGGGTAATTTCCCTATTTTTTTTTTTTTTTTTTTTTTGAATTTCCTTTTTTTTGTAATTTCCTTTTTTGTAATTTCCCTATTTATATATTTTTTTGTAATCTCCTTTTTTTGTAATTTCCCTTTTTTTGTCATTTCCCTTTTTTTTTGGCATTAACCTTTTTTTTGTAATTTCCCTTTTTTGTCATTTCCCTTTTTTGTCATTTCCCTATTTTTTTGTCTTTTTTTTGTCATTTCCCTTTTTTTATGTCATACCTTCTTTCATATCTATATTGTTTTCATTTTCTCAATCCCTATTTTGTAATTTCCTCTTATTGTCATTCCCTATTTTTTTTTTTCATTATTTCCCTATTTTTTTTTGTAATTTCTTCTTACATATCTCTATTGTTTTCATATTTTCTTGCCTCCTTTCGTTCTGTGACCCCAAATATCCTTATATAACTCTTTTTTCTCATTATTTCCTTCCATCATTTCCCTTACCTTGAATTTTTCGTTAACTCTCAAACAAACTGATGTTCTTTATTTTCCATCATCCCTTCCTTCCTGTCTCTACTACTGTATATATGCCCTAGATATTTTCATTCTCCCATTCCTGTCATTCATTCACGGTTGTTCATTTTCCTTCGTCCATTCTCTTTATCATTTAGCACTACGAGTTTTCATTTTGTTTGGTCGTTCCTTCGTTCCATAGCTTCCAGAGATACTTATTATTCCTATGTCTTGATCTTGATTATTCCATTCCTATCGCTCCTCACCAGCCAGTCCTCCTCCCCTTCCTCTTCCCCTTCCTCTTCCCCTTCCTCCCCCTCCCCTTCCTCCTCCCCTTCTTCTTCCTCCTCCTCCCCTTCTTCTTCCTCCTCTTCCTCTTCCCCCTCTTCCTCCTCTTCCTCCTCCTCCCTCTCTCATGACCCTTGGTATGTAGATCAAACACTTAGGTATTGACCCGGGACACACACACACACACACACACACACATATATATATATATATATATATATATATATATATATATATATATATATATATATATATATATATATATATATATATATATATATATATATACACACACACACAGACAACCTCACGTACACACAGTTACACAACACACACAGTCTTATAATCTACATACACTATCACACACATACACACATGCACTCAATTCCAAGTAAATGTCCCTCTAATTTCTTCTATCTCCCTGACCAACATTAGCGCTAAGAAGAATATTATATAAACATGAATGAAGTCTATTAATAATTTGTATAATGTATGTCTCCTTAATTGGCCTTGCACCTGAGTAGTGTACAATTAAGAATAGGGATAATTATTAATTGTTCAACACTCCAATTAATGTCGATTTTTTCTTTAATTATGTTGATTGATGCTAAAGTGAGAGTGAGGGTAAATTTATTATTCTATGTGCACAAATGAAAAAAAACAAAACAACAACTGAAAGTCCATTAGTACAGAAGCGATGTGGACCCGGATGCGAACAATGCTACTATTTTTTTTTTTAGGTTATTGTCTCTTAAATTGTTGGAGTGTGACGACGAGGGTTAAGGGGAGGGTATAGTTTGGTTATTTTTGGAGATAATGATTCCTCCAAACTCTAACTAGCAACGGGGCACCATTATATTTGTTCATCTGGTCCTGTTTCCTGGCATACTTTGGAGGAATTAAGTCGCTCCAATGTACCACAAGTATACTCTCTCCTTATGGATGGTGTACAAGAGTAGGTAGAGGACGAGTGTAGGATGGGAAAGCTATAGGTATAAATAGGTGGTGTGTGAATGAGGAAGGGTAGAGGAAGTTACAGGTAGAGAGGAAACCACAGCAGAGGAAACCTAATTAGAGCAAGAGTATGTACAGTTGGACATAAGGAATTCGTGGTACAGCTGAGGTGTTAAATGCAGTATGAAATTCCTGTGTCCAACTGTACTGTATATTAGTGTAAGGGATACCAGGACAGTTCACCCATCTAGTGTTGTATGAGCCGTTTTCGTGATCAAACCCTAGCATCGTCTTTGGATAACACACTCCTGTTGGCATTATGTACAGTACTGGGTAACCTTTGGTAATACTTCCTGTGATCCGTTCCAGATACACACCCTTTCCATCTTTCACATTTCCCTCTATGATTTATCGATTCACCTTATAGCTCTGAGGTAAGTAGCCTTTCCCTTGACCTTCTCAGGCCAGGGTCAGTCCAGCCAGACATAACTCAGTGTGTAGAGTCCGTCTCAGAGATATTATATTGTATGGGTTACATTCCAGTGCAGATGAAGTTGGTAATCTCGAGTCATGTTGGTAAAAATAGACTTCAACACAGAGAGTCATGAAGGATTTAATTTCTGGTGGATGTATAATATCACACCAACTCACAAACACACTTAATTGGCTCCAAAGGAGTTAATGAGGACTTTAAGACTCCTGCTACTGAGTGTACAGATTGTGCAGCCCTATATAGAGTAAGACAGACTGGAGACCCTATAACCAATTGCAGTGAAAATAAGGGGGAAATTTTGTGTTGGTAAATCTTAAGCAACTGAATCCTCCAAACTCTTCCAAGCAACAGAACACCATTATATTTGTTCATCTGGTCCTGTTTCCTGGCATACTATGGAGGAATCAAGGCACTCCAATGTACCAAAAAAAAAAAAAAAAAAAAAAGAATGACCCCCTCTTAAAGCCTGCAGTGATGTGTGTGTGTGTGTGTGTGTGTGTGTGTGTGTGTGTGTGTGTGTGTGTGTGTGTGTGTGTGTGTGTGTGTGTGTGTGATTCGTACAGGGACACACACACACCACACCTCTGATCCTCTCAACTCGTGGCTTGGGGGATGTGAGCATGTAGCATTTTTTTACCTCTATATCCTGCACCCTTATAAACCTGATGATGGACAGACCCTCTACAATATGCAAATTAATCTGATATAATGCAGGTAGGAAGTGTCAGCAAACGTGTGTTGTTGTTGGTGTTGTTGTTGTTGTTGTAGTTGTTGTTGGTGTTGTTTATTTTTTTTTTGTACGTCCTCGAATTAGAGGGGCGAAAGGTGAAGTTAATTAGAAACCTGTCGTGGTGATGACGTCTCTATTCAAGTGAAAGGCTACGTACAACTACAATGATTTATTTTCCACCCTTCTCATGATTGTCTTGAGTTGTGAATATACATTTGTACACAACGTAGAATTATATGTCCACTGTCTCTCATACTCCCTATTCACATATCACTTCTATTTTCTTCATTTCTCATAATATATATTCGAGCTTGTACAAAAATGGCCTAGTTTTGTTTTTAAAAAGTGTGTAATTTTTCTTGAATTGCCTCATATTTGCTGACGAAGCGAAAATGTTTAATGAGGAGGAGTCGGTACAGTTTAATTAAAAGTTGAGTTATATAATATTATAGTAGAGATACGTGACTGGAGATTAGAAAGCAATAATACAATGTTTATAAAGGATTACAAAAGCTTATAAAGAACATTCAAACAGCAACAGATCTACGGGTCCTTTCGAGGCTGCCTGAGTTTGCTATTCTATCTAACCTATACAAGGGTAAGGAAAAGTATGGTAGAGTAGAATGAATGTGAGGATGGTGGTGATGGAGAGAGAAGTGAGTGTGAGAGAGAGAGAGGTGGTAGTGAAGGGATAATAATGATGATGATGATGAAGGGGTGTCAAGGTAGGGAATGGGGAAGTGGGTGAAAGGGTGTGTGTGTGTGTGGGGAGGGGAGGGGATCGATCACCCTTCAGTCAGAGGAATGGAGGAAGGAAGAGAGAGGGTGAGTGAGTGAGGGAGGGAGTGAGGGGCCTGTATGGGTGAGGAGTAAAGAGGAAAACTTTAAATGGGGGGGAATGGAGAACGAGAGGGAGAATGTGTGAGGAAAATGAGGAGAATGAAAAAATAAATAGAGAGAGAATGTATATGTGTACGTACAGTAAGTTTGTGTATGTAAATGTGTTACGAGATAATGTAAAAATCACTTGAAGATGAAAAGAAATAATTAAGAAAGACTTAGTAGATAATGAAACGAATGTAGATAGGAATAAAAATGTCTGCTGTCTTTTGATGACTACCGAAAGTATAAAGTCTATTATTATTATTATTATTATTATTATTATTATTATTATTATTATTATTACTATTATTATTACTATTACTATTATTATTATTATTATTATTATTATTATTGTTATTGTTATTGTTATTGTTATTGTTATTGTTATTGTTATTGTTATTGTTATTGTTATATAGTTTGTCATAATATAGTTGTAGCTGAGTGATTTCTCCACCTGCCTTGTCACCCACATATTTGCACGATCGCCTCAAGGTTCCCTACACGTCTATCTCATACCTTCATCATCGTCCGGGTAATGAGGACGTTAACGTATCACTGTACAGTCACCCTCACTAGTCCAGCATCTCTCTACTGGACACACCTGGTAAATAAGTCTATCTTCTTAATGAACTATGATGTATGTTTGCGTATTGAAATAGAGCACTACTATTATAATATGTAAATGAAGGAAAGTTGTCATTTTCTTTCACACATATAAACACACACTCACACACGTACTAAGATGTACGCATTCACACACTCACATGCATACATACACAAGTACACAAAATAGTATACAGCTACACCCATCCACCTACACACACAGACACATCTATACCTCTCTCTCTCTCTCTCTCTCTCTCTCTTTCACACACACACACACACACACACACACACACACACACACACACACACACACACACACACACACACACACACACACACACACACACACACACACACACACTTTCTCTCTCTCTCTCTCCTCACAGGCAACATACAGTACAGGGTTTAATCCTTCCTTACGCACGAGTATCTTTGATTTGGTCCTTGTGTGAATTTAAGAGAGAGTGAATTTGATGGAATGTGTGTGTGTGTGTGCGTGTGTGTGTGTGTGTGCGTGTGTGTGCGAGTGCGTGTGTGTGTGTGTGTGTGCATGTACCCAAAATTTTTATAGTGATTTTTTGATAATCTATTTATATTTATGTACTTAATTTTATTGATATGCTGAGTTGATTAATTCACTTGATTACTTGCCAATAAACAATTTTCAGAAATGGGATCTTGTTCAAGGCTTAATAAATTTAGGGAGAAGTTTTGTGTTGGTAAATCTGGAGCAACTGAATCCTCCAAACTATTCCAAGCAACAGAACACTATTTATTATTTTTGCTTTTCTGGTCCTGTTTCCTGGATATACTTTGGAGGAATTAAGGCACTCCAATATATATATATATATATATATATATATATATATATATATATATATATATATATATATATATATATATATATATATATATATATATATATATATATATATATATATATATATAAAAAAAGAATTACCACCTTAAAGGCAAATTCGTCCACTCTGTCTAAAAAAACCCGGTAAATTCGTCCATACTGTCTCAAAGAAAAACGGTAAATTCGTCCACTCTGTCTAAAAATAAATTGGTAAATTCGTCCACTCTGTCTAAAAAAAAACGGTAAATTCCTCGACTCTGTTAGATTACCCAAATTTTGCACCATGAGGTATGCATCGATTTTATAACTTATTTATGATCTTTGACAAACACGATGTCATGACACCTATAATATACTGTACATTTTCTCAACTTGCAAGGCACCAAGTATGGACTCGAATTTATTAGTAAAATCACAAATTTATTAGTAAAATCACAAATGTATTAGTAAAATCACAAATTTATTCGTAAAATCACAAATTTATTCGTAAAATCACAAATTTATTCGTAAAATCACAAATTTATTCGTAAAATCACAAATTTATTCGTAAAATCACAAAATTATTCGTAAAATCACAAATTTATTCGTAAAATCACAAATTTATTCGTAAAATCACAAAATTATTCGTAAAATCACAAATTTATTCGTAAAATCACAAATTTATTCGTAAAATCACAAAATTATTAGTAAAATAGCAAAATAAACCTGTTTCTCTGCATGTGTGATGAGGTGCATATCCGCCCGGGCATATCTGGGTCAGTAATGGACGGAATTTAATCATTTTTCTCTATGTGCTGAAGGTGAGACTTCCTGCTCTCCCCTCACCAGAAAAAAAAAAAAAAAAAAAAAAAAATACTATAACACTGTACATGAATGTCTGGTGATTGTATTTATAGGGGATTTTTTTTTTTTTTTTTGGTAAATAGGAAGGCTGCCCTGTATTCGAACTCAGCCTCTATATGTGTACTGGGTGGGGAAATGAACAATACCAGGCTATTCGAAGCTTTCTACTCCTCACACTCTGGTCAGAAATTATGTATTACGAGTGTACTATATATAGCATCCTCTTTAAAACCTGTTCCGTCTGTACAATCCTTCGTCTACAATCTAATTAGGCATAAAAATTAAGTAACCTTGACGTTCTTATCCAACAACACGTTTTTTTCAGACTTCATCACCGGCCATAATCTCAGCTTATCCGGCTCATCTTTTCATCCTCCTCCTTTAAGGGACCCTGTGATGTAGTCGGAAAGTTGGAGGTACAGTCTCCTCCACTCCTGCTTTCACCAGTTCAGCGTTGCCATCGTATACACCAGGCATCGTGTGAGCTACCAGTTCCGACTCTCGCATCCGAAACACCTGCCATCAACCCTTACTCTTACTGGCAGGTGTTTCGGATGAGAGAGTCGGAACTGGTAGCTCACACGATGCCTGGTGTATACGTTGGCAACGCTGAACTGGTGAAGGCAGGAGTGGAGGAGACTGTACATAAGTCTGTATATATTGCCACGAAACATATGGAGGGATCGTGTTTCATGGCATAATCAGGAAGAATACATAATCACAGAAGGGTCCTTAATTAATTAATAGGAATACTTTCTTGTTGTTTAATTGTTGTTTAATTGTTGTTTAATTGTTGTTTAATTGGATGGTTATTAATTCCTCCAAACTATGTCAGGAAACGGGTAGACTGGACAACAAGTATTTTTTTTTTTATCGCCTTATTCAAAGAAGCATAAGAAAGAGGTTTATTATAGAGAGGAAAAACTAGGAGAAATTTAAATATCACACGTTGGCAATGGAAGAAGTAAGGCATCTTGGGAACCTCATGTTAATCAAGGACCCTGTGTTCGTGTATGATAATATAACTGGAGACTTTTGATTCCTCCTGACCATGCCACGAAACAAGCTCCGTCCATAATTATACAGTAGGTGTGTGTGTTTCGTGGCGTTATATGAAGGACTCATTTATCTCCACTTTTCTGACTACATCACAGGGTCCCTTAAAGGAGGAACCTGCCTTCAATACAACAATATATTGAAGGACTTTTAAACCCTGAGAAAAGAGAGTAAATGTAGTCTTCAATTCCATCACATCTGGGGAATTAAGAAACAGACACGAGAAACCAGGACTGTGTGTGTGTGTGTGTGTGTGTGTGCGTGTGTGTGTGTGTGTGTGTGTGTGTGTGTGTGTGTGTGTGTGTGTGTGTGTGTGTGTGTGTGTGTGTGTGTGTGTGTGTGTGTGTGTGTGTGTGTGTGTGTGTGTGTGTGTGTGTGTGTGTGTGTGTGTGTGTGTGTGTGTGTGTGTGTGTGTGGTGGCTTGAACTTTCCTGTCCCAGTTCAAGGTCAGGCAGTCAGTGATTGAGAAGGCAGGCAGGCAGGCAGTGGGAAAGGTGAAGGGACACATTAAGTTCAGCTAGTGATGTTAGTGTTTACGAAACGTCCTTTAATTAATTTTGTTCTACATTATTGATTCATTTATTTAATTTTATACTTTTACTCCAGCTTACTTACGTTCGTTGATATTTTTTACGTGAATCACTTTTTTTTTTTTTCGTCTGGGTTGTATTTTTTCATCTCGAGAGGAAAGAAGTTGTGGTGAGTTATATCGTTTTGTTTTGGTTAGAATTTAGTAACTATTTCCTTCCAAATTATTGTTACCATACAAGATACAAGTTTCCTCGTCTTCATTTCAGTGTTTATAAGTGGGAGATTTTGAAAGGTAGGAAGAGAATATGGGATGGAAGAGGGAGGGAGATAATGAGAAAGAAAGGAGACGTAGAAAGAAAGAGGTGGGAGATAGGAAGGAAGAGGGAGATGTAGAATGGAAGAGAAGGTGCACAGGATGAAAGAGAGAGGAGATGGGATGAAAGAGGAAGGGAGATAGGAAGAAATAATAGTGGTAAAGGAAGGAAAATGAAGGAAATAAGAAAGAATAGGTGGGAGATAGGAAGAAAGAGGGGGGAAATAAGAATGCAGAGGACGGGAGATAAAGAGGTAAATAAAGGAAATAAGAAGGAAGATTGGGTAAAAGGAAAGAAGAAGAGGGGAAATAGGAAAGAGGAAGGGCACAGGAAGAAGAGGAGGGGACCACAGGAAGAAAAAAGAGGAGGGGTACAGGAAGGAAGAAGGGGAAATAGGAAGAAGGAGGAGGGCCACAGGAAGGAAGAGGACAGGGATAGGAAAAAAAACTCTGAGTAATAGAACAATAGGTGAGTTTGATCTTACGCCACACTTCTAAGACATTGGTACTGCAACACACACCTTCCTCACTTTCCCTTTCTTCCTTCCTGACTAACTAACTATCCTACTTTTTTCTACCTATCCTTCCTGTCTCCCCTTTTTTTTTTTACCTTTATTTCCTGTTTAACATACTTCCTTCCTTCCTTCCCTGCGTTTCACACTTCCTTCCTTACATTCCTGCTTTCCATACTTCCTTCTTTCCCTGCTGTCCATATTTCCTTCCTTCCTTCCTTGCTTGCTTTCTATACTTCCTTCCTTCACGACTTTCTGTCTTACTTCTATTCTATCCATCTTTAATACCTTATCTCCTTCATAACTTTCTATTATTTCCTTGCTATCCAAGCTGTTGCCATTTACCTTCATGTCATTTGTTCATACTTTCTTCTATCTTTTCTAATATTTTTTCCCATTTCTCCCCATCCCACCCCATCCATTCCCATTTCTCTCCTTCCCTTTCCTATTCTTTCCCTTCCCATCACTTCTTCTCCTTCCTTTCTTCCTTCCTTCGCTAATACTTAAATCGTACGTATGTAACTTCTAACCACCACCACCACCACCAACACCACCACCAAGAACACCACCACCATAACCACAACAAACACCCTTAAACATTTTCCACGTCCTTCAATAATTACACCTTCCTTGCTAATATGACTTTTTTTCCCCTTCCAATAAATAAAAATAATGATTTCTCCAGGGTTTGTTTCCGCACACCGACTTACAACACACACACACACACACACCTGACTGACATTTATTTCCCAACTTCCTTCCGGGTCAAGTCTTATAGTACCATGTCTTATATTATCATTTCTTTATCCTCCCTCAGGTGGTTTTATTTTCTTCTGCTATATACGCTGTTGTTGATTTTTTATTATTATTATTATTACCTTGGGAAATGGGACTCCTTTTTAGTACTGTATAGTATTGTTATTATTTTTTTTTTTTAAACCTGGATAATTATAATGTAGAGGTTGTTTTTTTTGGTTAAATTTCGTGTGTGTGTGTGCGTGTTTTTTTTTTTTTTTTTTTTTTTTTTTTTTTTAATGTAATTCCATCTAAGACGAATAACACACCGTCTCCCATTTTTCTTCATTATATATATCTCTCTATTCTCTTTCTTTTTCTCCCCTCCCTTCTTTCCCTCTACCTTCCTCTGTTTCCTTTTACCCTCCTCGTTCCCCTTCCCCTCCCTTCTTTCCTTCTCCTATTCTCTTCACTCATATTTCTCTGCACTCTCCTTCCCTTTCCCTCTTTCCCCTCTCTCCTTCTCTGTTTCCCTCTCTCTCCTTCTCTGTTTCTCTCTCCCCTTCTCTTTCCCTTCCCTTTCTCCCCTCCCTCTCCCCTTCTCTCTAACCCCCATTCCCTCTAACCCCCATTCCCTCTATCCCCTCTCCCCTTCCTCACCATCTCCCTTCCTCCTTCCCCACGTGTCCCCTTTCCCTCTCTTCCCTCAGCAAATGTGTTTATGCAAATTCTGACCATGACCCTTAAGGGATAATTATTGTTGTGATACGGTCTTCTCCCTCTTCTTCCTCTCCACTTTTATTTTCCTATCCTCATAATTTATCCTTCGTAAATTCCTCTCACTTTTTTCTTCCTCTTCCTTTATTTTATCCTTCGTTAGTTTCTCTCTCTGTCTTCTTTTTCTCCACCTTTCGTAAATTTCTTTCACTTTCTTCCTCTCCACTTTTATTTTCTTATCCTTATATTTTATCCTTCGTAAATTTCGATTTCTTTTTTATTCTTCCTCTTCTTTTATTTTCTTATACTTATATTTTATCCTTCGTAAGTTTCTATCTTTTTTCTTCTTCTTCTTTCTTCTCCCTATTCCTTTATTTTCCTCTCCTTTTATTTTATCCCTCCTAAACTTCTATCCTCATTTCTCTCTCTTTTTCCTCTTATTTTTGCTCCACCTATGTTTTCCTACCTCTATTTTTTATCCTTCTTTAATTTTATTCTGTCTTCTCCTATCCCCTGTCTTTCTTACTCTCTGACTCATTACCTTCTTTACTCTACTCTGTCCCTCCCTCTTCACCTCTTGCGTCACCTCTGCCTCACCTCCTTTCCACACCCTTCCCTTCCCTACCCCTCCATTCCACACCCTTCCCTCACCTGTCTCTCATTCCCCCTCTCTCCTCCTCCTCACCTGCCTTTATCTCCCCCTCTCCTCTCCTTCCCTCCTACTCCTCCTCATCCATCTCTCCTTCCCTCCTTTATCCTCTCTGCTTCTTCTTCCCCCATCCTCCTCCTCCACGTATCCTTCCCCCATCCTCCTCCTCCTCCTCATCCACCTATCCTTCCCCCCTCCACCACTACCACCACACTCCACTTTTGCTTTCCTTGTGACCTTTACTGAACCTTTCCCCTTCTCTCCCCCCCACCAGACTCCTACCCGTCCCTCCCTCCCTTCCTCCCTTCGATGCCTACTCCTCCCTTTCCTCTCCTAACCTCCCTGAGTGTATCTCTCTCTCTCTCTCTCTCTCTCTCTCTCTCTCTCTCTCTCTCTCTCTCTCTCTCTCTCTCTCTCTCTCTCTCTCTCTCTCTCTCTCTCTCTCCTGTTGTATGAGGGTTGCTTCCTCTCTCCTTTCACTCACACATTTCTAAACTCTATTCTCTTCTTCTCTGTCCCGCCATCACCTCTGTTTACTTCTTATACTTCCCTCTTATTATACTTCCCTTTGCTTTCCCACGTGTCATTCTGCCTGCCTGCCTGCTTGCTTGCCTAGTCATGTACCTGTATGAACTGCTTTCCTGCCAGACCTTGCAAGCACACACCCACAAAAACCGACTCACTCACTCACTCAGACACACACACACACACACACACACACACTCCACTCGCCATCATTTCCCCTCATCACCTTGTGGCTTATCCTTTTCATTCTATAGGTGAAATGGAGGGGGATTGATTCCTCCAAACTATACAAGAAAACAGCATCACATTCAAGAGACTAGGTGGGATTCTGTTTCCTTGGATTGTTCAGAAGGCCACGTAGACTCCAACTCGCCCCATAACAACAATAATTAAACAAACGACCCCCTTTAAGGACCCTGTGATCGTGTATGAAAACTGGAGGCTTCTGATTCCCTCTGACCACTCCATGAAACAAGCTCCATCCATATTGGTGGTGTTTCGTGGCCATATTTGAAGGACTCGTATAACTCCAATTTTTTTTTT
>JAWZYT010000975.1:127500-160000 GCA_034508575.1 Petrolisthes manimaculis
AATTTGCTCCAGATATAACCACCCAAAACAATGTGCTATATACCCACTTACTTAACTATCATGGAGTTTCAAAGTCGCTTTATACCCACTTACTTAACTATCATGGAGTCTCAAAGTCTTAGGTTGATGGAAAGATGATGAAGGACAGTGGGACGTGATAAAGTGCACACTACTAACTTACTGCATGCTGGGGGTTGGTGTTGGTGAGGTCAGGAGAGAAGGCCACATCGTCCTACCTAGAAGTCAAGTCCATCGCGTCCCTGGTTAGACGAGAAACTAGGTGAAGGGCAGGGCAGGTGCAGGTGCAAGTGTAAGTGCAGGAGTCTCCCCACGAACCTATCTCAACTCGGCTCATGTGTCTAACTGGCTGGGTGCTGGCGTGGCTGACCTTGGAGGAATGCAGGAACAGGAACTCACTCTACTATGAGAGGAACCTTTTTCTTTTGTCCACCCCCACGTGAACTCACCCACTATAGTACCCTCCCTCCCTCCCTCCCTCCCTGCGTTGCGTGCCCTTCTTTCCTTCCTATCCTTTCCCTTCCTGTCCTCCTCCTTCCTTCCTTCCTTGGTTTTTGCGATTTTATCCCTCGCCCATCCTCATCTCAGGTCACTTCCTCCTTTGATATGTTTCCACTTCCCTTAGTATTCGTTTCTTAGACTGGCTTTCCGGTCACCTTAAATCTTGCCATGGTATTCTTCCCTCTTCTTACCTCCTTCACTTGGTCCCTCTAATTTCTCTATTGTTTAATTAAGTGTTCTTCTGCCTCTCCCATTCCTCAGTTCACTCATTGGTCTAGCGTTTCCGATCGATCCCACTTCTTGTTACACATCATGATCAATATTTTACATCATCTTCTATTATAATTTCCCTCTCTCTCTCTCTGATTATCTCTACCCTACACCCTCGTCTCATACACTCTTCCCCACTTCAGTAGTTTTCTTGTCCTCTCCACGACCCTTCTCCTTAGCTAGAAATTTCCACATTGCTTAATTAACTTGCCCTCCTCCTTCTTACCGTCTTGTTTTCCTGTCTTTTGCAACTACTTCTGTTGTTTATTTCCTTGACACATTGAGTTTTTTTTTATTTCTTCATGTTCCTTGTATCAGTTGTCCTCTTCCCATTATCTAAAGTCCTCTGTCTACTTTTTTTTTTCCTTCATCACCTATGCATACTTTTCTTTGCCCCATTCTCCCACTTTCTCCATCATTTTTGTTTTTGTTTTTACATCTACATTGACTCTTCCCTTACTCTATCTATATCCCCTCTCCCTTACATTCTCCCTAACTCATGAGTACAGTATTTTCCCTCTTTCCTTTCCTTCATAATAAACATACCCCTCTCCGCCGTTCTCCCTGCCTGCCCTACCCAGTTTCCCTTCTGCCTCCCTCCTCCTTTCCCAGCCTCCTGCCCTCTTCCTCTGTGAATTTCTAGGTCAGGGTTGGACAAGAAGGACTGCAGTGAGGGGACTCAGGGAACCACTTTTTGCCTGACGAAGAGAAGGGAAGGGAAGGCAAGGAGTGGGGGACAGTTGAGGGGGGCGGGGGGCGGGGAGGAGTTAGTTAGGTAGCTGAAGGTGAGAAGGACAGAAGGAAGGAAGGAAGGAAGGAAGGAAGGGCATTTGGGTGTCAGAAGGGCGTGGGAATGGGTGTGCTGACCAAGTATGTAAAGGGCAGGGTGTGGAGGAAATATAAAATGGGAGTGTTTTGTGTGTGTGTGTGTGTGTGTGTATGTGTGTGACGGGGGGTTAGAAATTGAGAGGAATGGAGAGGGAAATGGGAGTAAAAAGGGTGTGGGTAAGGAAGGGGGGAGGACACTCAGAGATAATAAAACAGGAGGTTGAGGATGGAGGGAGTAAGGGAAAGTGGGGAACGAGGGGATATCTTAAACTTTATAGGAGAGCGAAGGAGGGTAGAGATACCATTAATCCTAATTTCCTATGCATTTGAGGGCTTGCAACATAAATAAAATATAAGACTACGTAACTGTAAAACAACATTATTATTTGGTTTATTGTTTTGTAATCACCGAGTCACTTGGTAGACCATTCATTACATGTAGTTCTTTCAGAGTAACGGCTGGTATCTCTTTCCATATAACCTGTGTAAGACTTTCTGTGGCCAACTTTACAACTATGTATACACCAAGATCTAGAATACCTAGATCATGGTATTCTAGATCTTGGTATACACAGCAGAGGACGGAAGGGGAACTATAGGGTAACGTAAGGAAAGGATCGAGGGCAGTGGAGGTGTTGGGAAGGAGAGAGGGAAAGGGTACATACACAAGCTTCCATGTAGAGGTGTGGCTGGCCAGGGAGGGGCACGAGGGGAGAATAAAGAGTCCCATAGTCATGTAAATAAGCTCTGTTGGATATCACCTTGCAAAGTTAGAGGGTCAGGGTAGGTGTTTAGGGCATGTGTGTGTATGTCTCTGTGTGTGTGTGTGCCTGTGTGTGTGTGTGCCTGTGTGTGTGTGTGCCTGTGTATGTGTGGGCCTGTGTGTATATGTATGTTTCTGACGATGAGGGCTAAAGATATGAAGTCATTTTAATGCCCTCACCTGTGAAAAAGAAAATGAGAGTGAGAGAAGTCCAGTTTCGTTCGATATATCTATATACATTGTGTTTTTAAAGGTCATAAGTAGTGTAGAAAAGAAGGGTAGGTGTGTGTGTGTGTGTGTGTGTGCGCGTGTGTTGGTGTGTTAGTGTGTGTGTGTATGGATAGATATAATGTGTATGGATGGATATATTGTGTGTGTGTGTGTATGTATGTGTGTGTAGATGGATATAATGTGTGTTGGTATGTCAGTGTGCGTGTGTTGGTGTGTGTGTGTGTGTATGGATATAATGTGTGTTGGCTTGTCAGTGTGCGTGTGTTGGTGTGTCAGAGTACGGTTGTTGATAGACTTTAATGATACGGGTGATCCATTTTTGTCTAGCCATATCTCACGCCAGCCAGCAACTCAGCCAAGGATACACACAACTTTTATATTATTTTACTTATTCTAGAGATAGTTCCTTTGTTTATTCCCTTTTTGTGTGGTTTCCCTTTCCTTTGTCTTCTGCTTCGTCCCTTTGTATTATATTTTACCCATGCAATCCTTCCCAATATTGTTCTTTCTTTTTATTTCTATTAACCTTTCTTTTGTGTATCGTTTATTTTTCTCATGTATATTTTTCTTGTATACTTTGGCTTTCCTCTCTTTGTCCCACTGTGTTCTTGGATAACTTCTCTTCTTATCTTCCATGGTGTTGTGTGTTGTTTAAGAGTAGCTGTGCATGGGTTCGATTCTCCACCAACTAGAACTTCAGCCGCTGTACGGATATGTTTCCCTGCTCGTTTCCCTGAGGCAGAAAATACGTACAGGGTTATTTTATATATTATGGGAGAGGAAAGAGTGACCTTGAGTGGCTGGGATCTGCCTGTAGATGAAGGACGCAATACTGTTGATTTATCAGCTTGGAAAGAAAATAAAAGAAACATGAAAACCTTATCTTGAGCCAATACGAACAAGAAATAAATTCAGAAAGTTAAGAAAGGCAGACAAAGAGGGCAGATAATGTATAATAATATAGAGAAATTAGAGAGTTTTAGTGAGAAGAGAAGAAGTGGGAAGGAAAAGGTGTATGATGTGACGACGACCTACACTTCCAGCAGCTGACATTTACCCTAACTGGAAGCCAAAGAGAAAGTGAATGTATTTATTCAGAGGGAAAGCCTGAATTTGAACCTTGATGCAATTTCATGTGAAGTATGAGTTGCTGCACTTTTGGCAAACGATGAGGCGACTCCGGCAACTGAACTTTTATATATAATGAATAATATATCAATCAAAATCCCAGGAATGCTACAATAATCATATGACGTGTTTGTTTGCTTGTTTTTGTTTGGAGATTTCAAGGTCCGGTAAAGTGGTAATCCAATAATATCACATTTGTTTACATTTTGGTGTTGAGTTTGTTTATATTTTTGATATACTGTTTTCTGGACCATGGGATTATTATTAAAGTGAGTAACTCTTTCTCTCTCTCTTTCTCTCTCTCTCTCTCTCTCTCTCTCTCTCTCTCTCTCTCTCTCTCTCTCTCTCTCTCTCACACACATGCCTGCATGTGTTTCCAGTGTGTCTGCCACTCTGTTTGCCAGTCATTTCTGTTTGTCCACCTCCCTGTTTGCTTGCCATCCCTGTCTGCCTCCCTCTCTGTTTGCCTGTTTGCCTGTGCTCATACCTGCCTGCGTGTGTATCTGCTTTCTGGTGTGCTTTTCTCCCTCATGTATGTATGTATCTGTCTGTCTGATAATCTACCTCCCTCGTCTACAACACCTTATTCTCTCGCCCATTTGTCTGATCCAATTTTCCGCCTCGTTCCCTGCATGGGTCATCTCTCTCTCTCCCTCCTTCCTTCCCTTCCTCCTGCCTCCCTCCTTCCCTTCCTCCCTCCTTCTCTCTCCCTCCCTCCTTCCCTTCCTCTCTCCCTCTCTCCCTCTCCCCCTCTCCCTCCCTCCTTCCCTTCCTCTCTCCCTCACTCCTTTCCCCCCTCCCTCCTTTCCCCCCTCCCTCCCTCCTTCCCTCCCTTCCTCCTTCCCTTCCTCCCTGGCCTTCCTCTCATGTGAAGTTGTTTCCTTGTGTACGGTCGCTGAGCTCATGAATAATATACTCCATTATTTATGAGTTTACTTTATGCTATTAATTTATTCTAGTCTATTTATATTTATTCTAGTCTATTTATATTTATTCTATATAGACAGGCAGATATATAGACAGGCAGATATATAGACAGACAGACATATAGACAGACAGAAACATAAAGACATGCATATAGAAAGACAGACATATAGACAGGACAGACATATAGACAGACAGACATACAGACAAACAAACAGATATACAGACAGACATATAGACAGACAGACATAAACATAAATAAAAACACAGAATAAGATACACAATCCTACACATTAATAAAATCAAATGTAACAATAATTATGACGAGAGGAGAATTTTTTTGGAAAGTCGAGCTGCAGGTAAAAACAAAACAAAGCATAAATAATAATAATAATAATAATAATAATAATAATAATAATAATAATAATAATAATAATAAAGGTCAAGTAACTCTAGAGAAAGTGGACAACCCAAGCAGGTGGTCTCTTATTATTATTATTATTATTATTATTATTATTATGATGATGATGATGATGATGGATGGAAAAAAAAGAGGAATGTATTTATCTATATGTAAAAGGTGTGTGTGATTGTGGTGATAAGGAATGAATTGATTAGAGGATTTGGTGGTGGATAGAGGTGGTGGATGAGGTGGTAGATGAGGTGGAGTGTAAGTAAGTGGAGTTAGAAGTGTGTGAGGGAGTGTTGGTGGTGGAGGTGGATGAGGTTGTAGGGTGTAAGTGGAGATAGAGGTGGATGGATGGATGTTGGTGATGGAGGAAGTGGATGAGGTGGTAGGGGTGGGGTGGAAAAGGAGAAGGACGTGTGTGGATGGATGGCTGGATGGATGGATGGATGGATGGATGGATGGTGGTGGCGAAAGTGGATGGATGAATGGATGGTGGTGGAGGAAAGTGGATAAGTGGCGGACGAATGGTGGGTCGAAATATAATGGTGGTTGTGGAAAAGAGAGTGAAACTTAATGAGACTCTGAACAACTCTTTCCTTTACTCGCCTCCCTTTACCTTCCCTTCTTTCCCCTCGTCTTCCCTTCTCCTTCCTCCCCTTCCCTTCTTTTCCCTCTCCTTCTATTCTTTTCCCTCTCCTTCTATTCTTTTCCCTCCTCTTCCCTTCTTTCCCCCACCCTTTCCTTCTTTCCCCTCCCCTTCCCTTCTCCTTCCTCCAATTCCTTTCCCTTCCCCTTCCCTTCTTTTCCTTCCCCTTCCCTTCTTTCCCCCACCCTTTCCTTCTTTCCCCTCCCCTTCCCTTCTCCTTCCTCCAATTCCTTTCCCTTCCCCTTCCCTTCCCTTCTTTTCCCTCCCCTTCCCTTCTTTCCCCCACCCTTTCCTTCTTTCCCCTCCCCTTCTATTCTTTTCCCTCCACTTTACTTTTTTCCCTTTCTTTCCCTTCCGTCCCTATATTCTCTCTCTCTCCTTTCTCCCTTTTCTTTATCTTCTCCTTCCCTTCCCTTCTTTCCCCTCCCCTTGCCTGCTTTCCCCTCCCCTTCCCTGCTTTCCCCTCCCCTTCCCTGTTTTCCCTTTCTTTCCCTTCCCTTTCCTCCTCTTTCCTTCACTTCCCATTTCTTTCCTTTCCCATTCCTTACCTTTATTTCCCTTTCCCTCCTCCCCTATTTCCTTAACTTTTATTTCTCTCCCCTCTCCATCTCCCCTCTCCATCTCCCCTCTCCATCTCCCCTCTCCATCTCCCCTCTCCCTCTCCTCTCTCCCCTCTCCATCTCCCCTCTCCCCTCTCCATCTCCCCTCTCCCCTCTCCATCTCCCCTCTCCATCTCCCCTCTCCATCTCCACTCACCACCAATTACCTCCTTCCTCCCCTCCCTTCACTTCTCCTCCTCCTCCTTTTATCCAAGTACCGTAACCACAATCACTCCTGCCCCACCCAAACTAACCAACCAACCAACCAACCAAACCCACACGTCCCACTTCACCTACATACATTGATTACCTTTACACCAAATCTTTCCTATTATCTGTTTTTCCCAATGCAACCTTGACTCTTATTTACACGTTTTATGGTTACTGGTGATGTTGTACTTTAGATAATATATTTTGCTGTTAGTTAATGATGGTTTGAGTGACTGATAGTGAGTGTATGTGACGCGAGGCAAAATTAAGAAACCACAGACTTGGTTAACTAAAGTGGAGAGAATATATTTTTGGTACATTAGAGCGCCTTGATTCCTCCAAAGTATGTCAGGAAACACAACTAGTTTAACAAATAATAATGGTGGCCTGTTGCTGAGAATAGTTTGGAGGAATCCTTATCTCCAAAATTGCCAAAACTATACTCCCCTTAAATTTCGTCTTACTTAGCCTTCCTCAGAATACAAAGGTGAATTCTATTTTTATACATCCATTCCCTCTCCCAACTCCATGCCAACACCAATATTCCTCTCGTTATGTACAGTATATTATTATTATTATTATTATTCTCTATTGTATTCTGAGGATGCATTGAAAAAAATATCGTACTGTACCCATGTGTGTGTGTGTGTGTGTGTGTGTGTGTGTGTCCTATCTCGGCGCTGACCCAGGCTGACCTAATGTGGCACACTGACTTGACCTAGTATTTGACTCTCCCTTCCCCCCACCCTCCCTCCCTCCCCCACACCACCACCACCACCACCAGCTGCCGTGCCCTCTACCTCATTGCCTTACCTTTCCTTTCCTTACTCCGGCATTTCCTGTACAACTTGTTTGGTGTTGTGGGTCTCTTCTGTTCACAGTGGAAAAATCTACACCCTTTTGTGGGTCATATGTTTTTGGTAATTTGAAAAATCTACCTAACCATCCTAATAAACAGTTTTTTTTAAGCAACAAAAAATGTAAACAAAATATGTACAATTATATTTTTAGATTCTTGAAAGAAATTGCTTACTTTTTTTTAAGAAATCTTTTTTTTTTTTTTTTTACTTATTGTTTGCAAAAAATTTGAAACCTATAATATTTTTTTGTAATAATTATTTTTAAACAATTTTTTTGAACAAAAAAGTATTATAATATTCTGTAGCAAAGTTCACCTACATCTATACATTCATTGACTGTATTCAGATGTGTGTGTGTGTGTGTGTGTGTGTGTGTGTGATATTGGGGATCTCTTAGGTGTTGTAATCCGTAGTTAAAAACCAAGGTGTGTTTTCTTATCTATGGTATTTTAATTCTGCTTCACCTCCTTCATTATCCATTTCCTGACTTTCTGGAACCTTACTCTGCCCTGCCCTGCCCTGCCCTGCCCTGCCCTGCCCTGCCCTGCCCTGCCCTGCCCTGCCCTGCCCTGCCCTGCCCTGCCCTGCCCTGCCCTGCCCTGCCCTGCCCTGCCCTAGTTTTATCTTGACCTAATACAAGACGACTGTTGCCTCCACTCCACCTCCGGCATTTCCACTCTTGTAATAAATCCTCTTTAATAATAAGGAGTGGTAAGCCCTGCCCTCAAGTTTCTACCATTTTTTACTTGATTCTAAATGGGGTAATAACGTCCTCACCTACTCTACCCTCACACTTCCTCTCTTACACCAAACTCCTCAGGCACTTTTTTTTTTTTGTCTGCCCCTCCCTTGATCAGTTTTCATTTTGTTGTATACTGATCCTTTACTTTCTCATTAATTAAAACTCTACTGAATTCTTCAAAATGTGTCATGAAATAGATTCCTAATTTGTTAACATTGAAGTGATTTGTTTCCTGGACTTATAGTAATATAGTTTGGAGAAATCAGCATCCCTCTAACATAAAAAAAAAAAAAAAAAAAAAAAAAAAAAAAAAAAAAAAAATCTTTCCCTTAATCAAATAAATGATACGAATGCAGAAATAGGCACGACGCTCAAAGTTTGGAGGAATCAATAATATAGCCCTTTAATCTGACCCACTAAAAATGTTCCCTTTCGTATACTGTGTTGGTAAATCTGGAGTAAACGATTCCCCCAACCTATTCCAGACAACAGGACATGCACCAAAGTTTTTGTTCATTAATCTGGTCCTGTTTCCTGGCATGGGATGGGAGGAATCAAGGCGCTCCAATCTACAGTACCAATAGTAATTACCATACACTTAAACTCGTCTTGTGTCTTTCTATGAACTATTAACTTCATTATAATAAGAGGAACCCGTCGTCATGCATCTCACTTTGAATAAATTATGCAAAACGAGACGCTAATTGACACTGAATATTAATGAGTGAGGCGTTGCTGATACAGTCTCTTCTGTCCGTGTATACCTGTTATTTAATTATCTTTTTTAAGGGGAGAAACGTATAAATGGGAGGGCTACTCATTCCTCCTAAATATCCCACGAAACACACTTATCATCACCGTATTGTTTCTCATAGGGCCGCCGTTTCTTGACATTGTTTGGATGATTCAGTATGAGTTGTTTTACCCTTTAATATTTTATGGGACTCGTTTATTATGGGTGAAGTGGTAGAGTGTATGATTGTAGCTCCTTAATTAAACACTACAACATCAACACAGCAGGTCCCCTTGACTCTTAAAAAATGCCTGAGGGAGTTGGTTTATTTTCTGGTATAGTTTGGATTAATCAATAGCTCCCTCAATTTCGGCCACAACCACCAACACCACCACCACAGACACCATTACATTACCACCACCACCACAAACAACAACAACAACAACAATAACAATAATCACCACTACCATCACCACCACAACTACCACGACAACAACAACAACACAACCATCACCACCAACACACCCATCACCACAACCACCACCACCTCTTCCACCATAAGTATTCCTGTGAGTTCCCTTCTCAAAGCTGATGTTGTATGTACAGAATAAGTCAAGTGTTCCCATGGTTCAGGTGAGTATTTCCCCACCTCCGTATCATCATCATCATTACCTTGATATAATACACCGTCAGACTCTATTTACTTTTCTCAGGACATTAAAGGTTGCCAAATCATGAACGTTCACAGTGAATAATTAGGAAGCCTCTTCTACCTCTCTCGTTTCAAACTGTTCTCTTTCCTGATAATAGCTCTGTTCTTTTATTATGTAGGTATATATTGTATGTTTTTTTGTATGTATATATTGTATGTTTCTGGTTAAGGAAAGACTTGGGTTTATTTTAGCATGGACAGAATTGTATGGAACCATTGGTAAGCATAATTCGACTCGCCAAGTTTGGGTCGTAATATTTAAAAACGAAAAAGTAATCTGCTTAAGACCTACCTATTAGAAATGACCAAAACATTAACAAGAAAACACAAACACATAACGTGAATCGTCAGGCTACCGTGGTCTTAATTCAAATGACAACAAAGTATATATTTCTTCCTTTAACAAGATGATTTAATTTTGGTACATTAGTGGCTACAGATTCCTCCATATTACGTGTAGAAACAGACCTTATTAAACTAGAATATGTTACCTTGTTTCTTGGAAGAGTTGAGAGGAAACAGTAACTCTAACTTTGCCAACAACACATGCAAACTGTATTACTCCCTCCCTGGCCTGAAGACGAGACGAAACAACAAGGTGATATCCTGTTATAACCCTTTTGCCTTGACTCATTTATCCAAGTCACCATTACAAACTCATGGTCCCCCAGTGTGTGTGTGAGTTTACGTGTGTGTGTGTGTGTGTGTGTGTATCGAACGTACGGTATCTGATACGTGGTTGGATTGTCTGTCTGGTCGAGGTAGGGTATCATCAATGTTTGTGTTTCGAGTCAGGAAATAATCACTCACTCTGCCCTCCAAGTCTGTTTGATTGAAGAGTTTGGTGTGTTGTGTTGACGTGAAAAAAAAAAAAAATGATGTGTTGGCACCTTTTCAGAAAATGCCACGATTCTTAGGGCCATATGCAAGAATGTTGATGGTGTTGACGACGGTTTGGTACTGATACGATGACTCCCTAGACAAAAATACACATCCATAGTACCGGTACCACGCTATCGACAATTACAACCATCAGTTTTCCTACATACGGCCTTCAGCATCATAGTTAAGTACAGAAACACCACTTAATTTAAAGAGGCTAAGGTTAGGATCCATATTTTACAACAACAACAAGTTCTTTAGGTACAGCCGGAAGCATATATTCGCGTCCATCTCATGTACTATATAAACCATTCTAATATAACCAGAGAGTTGCATTCTGAACCAGTTTCTATTCTAACAACATGTGTAACTTACCACAAGAGAAGTAATAATAATAATAAAAAAAACTATATAAGTCACATCTGCATTCAAATTGTGTTGCAACATCACTATAGTTCATACATACATACACTGGTGGAAATTAAGCAATCTTATACCGCCGACTGTACACTTCTCATATTAAAGAAGGGACGTTGAAAAATGGAGGGGCGTGGGTCCAATTATATTGATACCATTACCACCACCATACCTATACCACCTTCACCTTCACCTACACCATTACTTCCATCATCATCATCATCATCATCATCATCATCATCATCATCATCACCATCAGGAGCAGACCTTCACTCTCACCCCTTTACACCCCTGTACCCTGTTCACATACATACATACACACACGTCAATTAATATCATCTCCCCTTCCCTGTACTCCACTCCCTTTTCCTCTCCTCCCCTCCACTCCCTTTTCTTCCTCCCCTCCACTCTACTCCCTTTTCCTTCCCTCCACTCCCTTTCCTTCTCTTCCCCATCCCTCCCTTCCCTTCTTCTCCCCATCCTTCTCCTCCACTCTATTCCTCCCCATTCTCCTCTCCATTCTCCTCCCCATTCCTCCCCTTCCCTTGACCAGATGGATGTAAGGTCGTATACTTAGCATTCATCACACACGGTACACTTGCTCTAATAAGACCTTTGCTAACCCTTCATTCCATCTCCTCCAGTCCTTCATGCACCAGCCGGCCAGTCAATCTTCCAGTCTTGGCCAGCCAGTATTCCAGTTTTCAGCAGCTTCTCTTTTTCCAGTAGCTCCTCTTTCATTTTTCTATAGTCCTTCTTCTAGTTTTAATCAGTCCTTCTTCCAGTCTTAAGCAGTCCTTCTTCCAGTTTAATTAAGTAGTCCTTCTTTTAGTTTTAGCAGTTATTCTATCAGTCTTCACCAGCCCTTTTTCTAATTTTAATTTGTCCTTTCTCCAGTCTTTAAGCAAGCTTCTTCTACTTCTCATTATTTTGTCCTTTCTCTCATTTCCCTTCCAAATCTACTATTTACAGATATACTGCAAATACTTTTTACACCCACGTTGTATACTAAAATATAATTCACAAATGATGCAATATAGATATCGTTCTCAGCACGACAATAAATAATAGCAGAATCAAACCCTATATCTATTTTTTTTATTTTTTTTATAGACACCAGTAGGGTTGTTAACTTATTTGTACTGTAAATGGCCATGGATTTTTTGTCTTCTTCTATTCGTGGAGCAATAGTATCGGTCATGGCGTGTTGAGTCTTTCCCTCCGACGTCGTGTTTTTGTGTCCGGCTCATTTGTAAGCAATTTGGTGGACGGGAACACAAAGCAGCAATGGGATGGTGTCAAGTGGTTTATGGCACCACACCTAACCAGACCCACACCCACACCCAGACCCAGACCCACACCCAGATCCACACCCAGACCCACACCGATTCCTTCAAAATTATACGACTGAACCGATTCCCTATACATTTTGTGATGAAATATATTTATAGTCTGTTTCCTGTCATAGTATTGGTGGAATTGTTGTTTGATTATCCTTCGTATTTTTTTCCTTTGCTTTCCTTTTTCGTTCCATCCCTTTTCTCCTCCTCCCTCTCCTCTTTCTTCTTCCTCCCTCCCCTCTTTCTTTTTCCTCCCTCCCCTCTTTCTTCTTCCTCCCTCCCCTCTTTCTTCTTCCTCCCTCCCCTTCCTTCTCATTAGCCCCAAACAGTCGACCCCCTGAATGAATTTATTTGTTGCTTCCCTCATCCTAGTAATAGTATTTAATATAGTTGATCTGCGAACCGTGACTCACAACTATGTACTCCTCTGGCAAAGCAAACAGCCATGCAGCCACGAACCAAGGACACCTACTGTACAATTGCCAAAAAAGATATTGCGACAAATATTGATACAAAATTAAATATATTAATGTCCATAGTTGTTTGTAGGGATTATAAGTATATATTACAGAAGGATATGTATATTTCCTTCTGTTATACATGCTTATAGTCCATACAAATAGTTGTGGATATTACTAGGGTTAAAGTTCTATCAAGATTTGTCGCAATACCTTTTTTGGCAACTGTACATGGGAGTATTAGCCAACATCCCGGATTTTGGGACATAAAGATCTTTGTGTTAGGATCGAGGAAGGAACTCTGGGATGTTGACTGACTCACGAATAGCTAACGTAAAGTCAATGGTCCGTATAAAGCATTTTGGTATATACATTTCGTAGACGTGTACTGTACATGCTGGCGAATCAGAATCTAAAAAAAGATAAATTTGTATGCATTTTATAGTTCTTGCGCGCGTGTGTGAAATTGCATGTATATACGATGTTTATATGATCTAGGCAAAAAGATTTATAAAAAAAAAAAAAAAAAAAGATACAAAAAAAAATACAAAAAATACAAAAAACTAATACAGTACAAAAAAAAAAAAAACTAATTATACGGTCACGCCTAAGTATATATCGTAGCAAGTTTTTTAAACCTTGTATCGTAGTTTTTCAATGTTTGGGACACAGCACGTACAGACTCACAGTTTCACAAGGACCATTAGAACAATTGCTGTTTGATAGTCCTTCGTATTTTTTCCTTTGCACTCCTTTGTTTTCCTTTTTCCTTCCATCCCTTCTCTCCTCCTCCCTCCCTTTTTTTCCCTCTTCATCCCTTCTCTTCCCTCTTCCCCCTTCTCTTCCCTCTTCCCCTTCCCTCTTCCTCCGTCCTATTCCCTCTTCTTCCCTTCTCTTCCCCCTTCTTCCCCTCCTTCCCTTCTCTTCCCCCTTCTTCCCCTCCTCCCTCACCTTCCCCCTTCTCTTTCCCCTTCCTACCCTCCGTCCTCTTCCTTCTTCTATTTCCGTCCTTCACACCACGACAAACCTATCTTCAAGCATCTCCCTCTCTCTTTTCCCCTCTCCCTTCCTCTCCCATAACCCTTGCCCTCAGCCAACCTTCATTCTCTCTTACCTTCCTTCCTTCCTGCCTGACATTCGACAAGTTGAGAGGTCATACCCTAACAACACCTAATTATTTCCCTCTATAATTACCTGCATACCCTCACTCTATTATCACACCCTGCCCCTTCCCTATACCTGTCGACTATTACTCCTCCTCCCACCACCACCACCACCACCACCATATTATCATCAACAACCACTCCTCCCCTCCTTTCCTCCTCCCTTCCATCAAAAGAACTTATTTGGGTCAAGGGAATAATGGTAGAAGGGGTGGATGGCGAGAAAGGGGCAGAGGGATAGTGAAGAGGATGGGAGGTGGAGGAGGTGAATAAAGGATGAGAAGTGGAGAAAGAGGAGGTAGATGAATTAAGGAGAGATGCATGAGGCTAAAATTGGTTACAGGGAAAGTACTGATGGAAGAATGGGTAAGACAAAGATAAACAAGGACAGGGAGCTAGATGCATAAAAGGAAAGGGGAGAGAAGAGGAGGAGGAGGAGGAGGAGGAAGAAGAGAAGGAGGAGGAAGAAGGAGGAGGAAGAAGAAGAAGAAGAAGAAGAAGAAGAAGAAGAGAAGGAGGAGGAAGAAAATGTGCAGTTAGGTTTGTGGGCATCGAATAATTTCCCTTAACACACTTGGTAGTCGGCCCAAGGGTACACTGTAAACGAATTGCCATATGCGGCTGGCTGGCTGGCTGGCTGGGTGGTCAGGGTGTGTTTAGCAGCCAACAACAGGTGTACGGGGTAAGTTTCTCGCACCAGTGGAGTGTTAATAATCCTCTGACCAATAATTTCAATGTTTGTTGACGACTTTTTGGTATGTCCTTGTCCGGCGCTGCAGAGAGTATAAGGGAGGAGAGGAGACGAGGGGAGGAGAGGAGAGGAGAGGAGAGAGGAGGGAGATTTAGAAAGGGAAGGGAAGGGAAAGGAAAGAGGATGGATGCTAAGCCTTTCCACGTTGGCATAACCAAGCTATATTCTTATAGGTACAGTACACTCGCCATACACACATACTGTACACACACACATACTGTACACACACACATACTGTACACACACACACTGTACACACACACACTGTACACACACATACTGTACACACACATACTGTAAACACATATTGTACACACACATACTGTAGACACACACTGTACACACACAAACACACACACACACACACACATTAATAAGTACCCAAGAATGAAGCACATATGGCATCTTGCAACGTAATCATAACAAGGACGACTAATAGTGATTCACAACTCTTTACTCTCACCTCTTACTCACTCCACTCTCACCTCTTACTCACTCCACTCTCACCTCTTACTACCTCCACTCTCACCTCTTACTCACTCCACTCTCACCTCTTACTCACTCCACTCTCACCTCTTACTACCTCCACTCTCACCTCTTACTACCTCCACTCTCACCTCTTACTCACTCCACTCTCACCTCTTACTACCTCCACTCTCACCTCTTACTACCTCCACTCTCACCTCTTACTACCTCCACTCTCACCTCTTACTCACTCCACTCTCATTTGTTACCTCACTTCACTCTCACTTCTTAGTTAACTTCACTTCACTCTCACCTCTTACTACCTCCACTCTCACCTCTTACTCACTCCACTCTCATTTGTTACCTCACTTCACTCTCACCTCTTAATCATTGTCTGTCTGTCTGTCTGTCTCCAGGAAACTTGATTTAATGTCTCGTAATAATTTCAATACAATAAGTGAAAATTTTAGTAATAGGAAAGGTTAAGCTCTATAAAAAAAATAGTATCTTGTATTTTGTAATTTTAAAAAGCTTTCCATTCGTTTGTAATAGAAAATACATTAACTTTTTTTTTTATACATAGTCCTTGCTAGTTTATATTTTCATTTCAGTGTTTTTCCATCTTTCCATAAATATTATCTTTCTTTGTAATTTCTGTGTTACTTTCACACATATTTTTATATTTATTTTTTCTTTCATTATATATTTTCTCTTTCCCACATTATTTCTTATATTTCTTTCATTATATTTTCTCTTTCCCACATTATTTTCTTATTTATTTCATTATATTATCATTCTCTTTCTCACTTTACTATTTTTGTTATTTCTCTTCGTGTTTCATTTTATTATACTCTTTCCCAGATTATTTTTTTTATTTATTTCCCCCCTTCATTACATTTTGCTTTTTATCCACATTGTTATTTTATTTCTGATCCCACATAATTATTTTCTTTCGTGTTTTATTATACATTATTATCTTTCTCACTTGATTATTTTTACTTCTTTCATTATATATATTTTTTTCTCTTTCCCACATTATAATTTTTTCTTCTTTCATTATATAATGATTTTCTTTCGTGTTTTATTATACATTATTATCTTTCCCACTTGATTATTTTTACTTCTTTCATTATATATTTTTTGCTCTTTCCCACCTGATTATTTATATTTATTTCATTATATTTTTTTCTTTCTTTCATTTTATTTTTTTTCTCTTTCCCACCTGATTATTTTTACTTCTTTCATTATATATATATTTTTCTCTTTGCGTGCATTTACTCTTGGTGCATTGTTCGTTCCCTCGTCACCCTGACACACTTTACCTCCCCACCCACCAAGCAGTGAACACCTCAGTCACGCCTCCTTCATCAAAAAGTACACTCCTGTACACTCTTACCAACACGCTCAAGTCTCGTTTGTACTGTACACACACATACATACAGTACACAGAGACATAGACACACAGAGACATAGACACACACACACACACACACAAAAGTCTCGTTTGTACAGTACATACACACACACATACAGCAACAAACACTCTGGTATGTGTGGTCTCCAATTTGCCAACCAGACTTACTTACCCTCTGGCCACTAGTACCCTGAACAACAACGTAATAATAATATGGGAAGTGAAAAATCCATAAAGCCGTGTATACGAGACAGTACATTCGACAGAGAAACATTAATGGGATTAAAAATATCATTACAGCTAGCAAGCAAGATATTGGTAAAGTTTTGTCACGTATAGAAATAAGCTTCATGTGACTATCTAACACAGGAAAGGAATTGAAGTTCATGCTATAAATGAAAGATAAAATACAAAACATTGAGAGAGTGATCTGATTAATTAAGAGGAGAGATGTTGTAACTGTTGACAACCAACCCTCCTCACTCACTCACTCACTCAGTAACACAACACAGAGCTGAGACAACGTGAGGTAAATGTGTGTACAATGGGGTTTTTATTCTGTGTGTGTGTGTGTGTGTATGTGTGTGTGTGTGTGTGTGTGTTTGTGTGTGTGTATGTGTGTATGTGTGTGTACTGTACAAACGAGACTTGTGTGTGTTTGTGTGTGCGTCTGTGTGTGTGTGTGTGTGTGTGTGTGTGTATGTGTGTGTGTGATGCTGAATGTATATGTATGTGTGTGTTGCTGAGTGTGTGTATGTGAGTATGTGTTGATGAGCGTCTGTGTGTGTGTTGTTGAGTGTGTGTGTGTGTGTGGGTTGCTGAGTGTGTGTGTGTGTGTGTGTGTGTGTGTGTTTACAGTGTTGGTCAAATGAGGGGAATGACCTACTTCACATCAAGGCGACAGCAGTTTGTGGTCACCCGTAATTAAAGGTAGTAAGGAGTGACATTTCAGTGTGTGTGTGTGTGTGTGTGTGTGTGTGTGTGTGTGTGTGTGTGTGTGTGTGTGTGTGTGTGTGTATGTGTCTGTGTATGTGTGTATGTATGTGTGTGTGTGACGATACCTTTATATATATATACACGTCACTATCTTCAGAGGGAAACTACATCGTCATCTGAGCATCTTGTAATATGATCGAACGAATATCCTCTATGCTATATTATAAAGTCGGTGATATGCTCTTTGAAGTGTTTAATAATAAGGACCCTGTATTAAAATTTCAGGCTTCTTATTCCTCCTGACTATGACACGAAACAAGCTCCTTTCGTATAGGTGTGTGTGTGCATGTGTGTTTCGTGGCAATATTTGAAGGACTCGTTTACCTCCAACTTTCTGTCTACACCACATGCAGGGTCGTTTAAGAGTATCCAGGAAGCATTAAATAACAGAGGGAACGATCAGATCACCTCTAAAAACAACAGGCATTTAGTGTGGACTCTACCTGACGTGTATTTAGTTTTCAGGCCATTACGTTATCCACTACATTATCGCCAACCTCATTTTCAACCAAACTAGACATTATTGTAGTCCTGTATCACTCTTTATCTAATTTCAGAAGTGAGGACATTACGAGAACTCAATGTATTTATTTTTTATTTTTATTTTTACCAAGCCTTATTTTTTTTTTTTTTTTTTTTTTTACCTTACACACAAATATATATAAACACAAAATAGTCAGGTGTCGGGTAAAGGTAATCCAAACCATATAATATTTTACTGTAGCAATACTCTTGTAACTCTTGTAACTTTTGTAACCCTCGAGTTTTACCTCATCCTCCACCACTTCCCCCTCAAGGTGTTACAGGAATGTTGGTTGCTCCACTAGTTTCCAATTTTTTTTTATTTATTGTTTTATTTTATTTTCATTTTTTTTTTTTTTTTTTTTTTGAGTAAGACTAAAGGTAAACATTCAGTATAATGTCCAGTATAATGGATTTAAAAGAGCGAGAGAGATTCAAAGTCATGCCTATTATACTTCAATTTTTTTTTTCATTTTTGAAGTAGATGAGAACTAAGATTAAAAAAACCTTTCCATGTAGTCAGATAATTGGAAATAAACGAGTCCTTCAAATAATTACCACGAAACACCACCTACTGTATTATGGAAGGAGTTTGTTTGTTACGTGGTATGGTCAGGAGGAATCAGAAGCCTCCAATTTTCATACACGATCACCCCAGGTCCTTAAAGAAACACACATGGTTGGTAGTAGCAGATGGTAGTATGATTATATATTATAGGGGAAAGATGAAGTATTAGTTAGTAAAGTGTTTCAGCGTTGACCAGCAGTTGTATTGTTTACACGTATAATATATAATGGGAAGGAAACCCTGTATTATTAAAATTAGAAAGCTTCTCTGACCTTGACCATTTGTGATCTATACTGGCGGTGTGTTGTTCTCAACCTTTTCCTTCGTTATATCCATCTCAACAACAACAAATTTCTCTCCAGTAACCACAGACCTCTACACGGTATATACTTGCCTCCAGTAACAATCTCGACCAAACTTGAAGTGGGAATCACTCGTCATTAATAGCAGTTTTCCCTTTTTGGTTTCTCCCGTCCATAGCCTTTTGTAAGTAAGTACAGTCGGCAGCATAAGTTCGCTTCATTTCCACTAGCGTATGTATTAGCTATAGTGATGTTGCAACACAATTTAAATGCAGAAATGACTGATATACTTCTCATGTGGTAAGTTGCACACGTTGTTAGAATAGAAACGGATTGAGAATGCAACTATTTGGTCATATTAGCATTGCTTAGTATATGAGATGGACGCGAATTTATGCCGTCGGCTGTACGTACCACCAGTAACCATGATTGCCGGCTGCTGTGATTACGAGGGTGGAAGGGAAAGTAGATAGACAGTACGGTACATTTGGTGAACGACTGACCATTATCCCCTTTTTACCTCAGGGCACACGTTATTCCAAACTTTTTTTTTTTTTTTTTTTTTTTACATGGTTCTATCACCGTTGTCATCTTCATCAATGCTATAGTCACTCTCATTATATTATCCTTATTATCATTCACTGTAGTAGAAGCCAAAGCTCAAGAGTTTTGGGAATATAAGTGTAAATAAGTGTATAGTGTGTGTATGCTATTTATTGACTCAAATTCCCTCGATTACAAAGTGACCATGGGTAGGTGCTTTTCCTTTTTTCTGCCGGTGAAAAGTGTGTGTGTGCGTTTGTGTGTGTGTGTGTGTGTGTGTGTGTGTGTGTGTATGTGTGTGTGTGTGTGTGTGTGTGTGTGTGTGTGTGTGTGTGTGTGTGTGTGTGTGTGTGTGTGTGTGTGTGTGTGTGTGTGTGTGTGTGTGTGTGTGTGTACAGGGAAGTAGGTAAATCTATTGTGAGACGGGTTACTGCGTTGTTTGCATATTGACGAATACAAAAATGTAGACTGAGTTAGATTGGCTCGTTTTACCTCACCTCATGGATGAAAACAATACTAACCATGGAACGAACCAGCAGGAGATTATGATGGACGTCTTGTATACTTAGAGAGAAAATGTTTGCTGGTGTGTGAGAAAAATGTCCTGACAACTTAGTCCTGACAACTGTGTGTGTATCTTCTCAATCCTGGAAAGTTGCCTCATCAACGTAGAGACAACACGACCCAAGGATACGTTTTACTTTGGGGTGAAGTTGGTGAGTAATGCTTGGGGGAAGGGAGGGAGGGAGGAAGGGGGAGCTGGGCTTTAAATAGGAAAATTCTGAACACGTACAGTTGAGGCCAAAAAAGTTCATTACACAGAAGGGAGACTCGAGCAGATAATTATTTAACCCTAGTTGTTTGTTCAGTCCCAGGACAGTTTGGCTTACATATGTGAGAACCTGTCCAGCTTACAACCCATTAGAAACTGCAACTAACCTCACTGTAAAAATGAAAATAAATCACATACAGTAATAGTGAAAAGCTATCATACGTTTAGCCTAGTCAAGTCTTTCCTTCATTTTTCATTAATCGACACTTTTGCTCACAACTCTACACACACACACCACACCACACAAACACACACACACACAGACACACACACACACACACACAGACACACACACACACACAGACACACACACCACATACACACACACACACACAGACACACACACCACATACACACACACACACACACTCTGATATGTAGATTAGGACCATTTGGGATACTGCTCTCTAACTCAGTGACGCACTTCCTGGCATTCTCTTTTCTGTACAATACCTCTGGCTTTTGTGGTGTTGGATCTGGTGTGGAGGCTAATAAGTGACTGTTGGTACTGCAGTGGTGGTGGTGGAGGTGTCGAGTGTTGAGGGATAGAAAATGTGCATGTGTGTGTGTGTGTGCAATGCTATGTTGGTGCTTCTCCCTCCCCATCTCTCTCTATCTCTCTCTCTCTCTCTCTCTCTCTCTCTCTCTCTCTCTCTCTGGCTGTAGGTAGATGCAGGAGAATGATGCGTGTGTGTGTGTAGATGGATGCGAGTAAATGATGTGTGTGTGTGTGTAGATGGTTGTGAGTAAATGATGTGTGTGTGTGTGTCAATAGTACATGCTGGTTACGTAATATTTAGGCGTATACTCTTTCCTTTCATATCAAAATGACCCGTAGTTTAGGAGAGATTTGTGTCCATTCAATGATGATGGAGATTTATGGGTCGATTGTTTGATGTGGTGATACTCTTGTGTGTTGATGTGGCAGTACATACATCGCTGGTCAATCTGGAGCAACTGACTACTCCAAACTATTCCAAGCAACAGGCCACCATTATTTTGGCTAATCTCATCCTGTTTCATGACACGCTTTGGAGGAAATGAGGCGCATCAATGAAAAAGTAAACAAAAAAAATGATACTACCCACTTAGTCCTATTTTATCCTGTGTTATATAATTAGGTTACCATAAATAAATAAATATAATATAATATAATATAATATAAAATAGATATAGTTTTTAAAGTACAAGAATTGAATGACCATATTATCAGACCTCATATTTTTTTTTATTGATGTTGTCTTGGGATAATTGTCTTGAAACTCAGTTGGGTAAGTACTGTTGGGGGTCGTCTGTCTGTTGTTGGATGGTTGGACGACTCTATGACATAAAGCATATCATAAAAGAAAGAAGAACAGCAGAAACACACACATACACAACCACAACCACACACAAACACACACACACACACACACACAAACACAAACACACACACACACACAAACACACACACACACACACCACTATACACACACACACACACACCACTATACACACACACACACAGAGACAACAGTAGAATTTTTTCCCTCCCTCTCTCTCTCCTCCCGTGCTAGGTAAGGAGGAAGTGAAAGATGATTAACAGCGTGTTGCAACGATGGTCTCCTGGTGTTACTCGACTTGCAGGACATTTATTTTGACTTTACATCCTCGCTGGCTCTTAACTTGACTCTCATTTGTCGCAGCCTGACTTGTTCATGGTCTCGTCGTGGTGGTGGTGTAAATGTATCCTGAATTTAACCACAACTCTCTCTGTTTGTCTGGTACTGTTTCTCTTTATTGGTGTCTCTTTGTCTCTCTCTGTTGGTGTCTCTCTCTGCTGGTGTCTCTCTGTCTCTCTCACTCTCTCTCTCTCTCACTCTCACTCTCTCTCACTCTCACTCTCTCTCACTCTCACTCTCTCTCTCTCTCTCTCACTCCTTCTCTGTCTCTCAATTTCACGGGTCCTTTCCTTCCTGAACATAAAATAACTAGGTTGTAGAGGATTGTATTGTCCTCTAAACCGATATTTTTGTGCAAAAAATAGCGCTTTGGTGTAGTATAGAGCTAGATACGAGATATTGTTCAAAACCCTTTGAATATCGTTCGCACTAGACACTATCACAGTACATTTATCCCAAGTAACTAAAACTTTTGGAATAAGCCGCTAACTATTGAATACACAAATATCAGTAAACCAGATAAGGTCCCGCCATCTTGGACAACCCCTTGTCTACCCACTTAAACATACCAAGAACAAGTCCCAGCAAGCGGGAGGATGGGAGGGAAGTAATTCAAAGCGCTATTTTTTGCACAAAAATATCGGTTTAGAGGACAATACAATCCTCTACAACCTAGTTATTTTATGCTACAAAAATAGCGCTTTGGTGTAGAATGTCAAGCTGGAGGAGGGCGGCTGACTTGTGAGGTCGCCTTAATCTTAATCTGACCACCCGGTACCGTTAGAAACGGACCCCCCCAAAATAAAAGGTCACACCAGGTTAAGAATGTATCACTCCTTTTCTGTATTTATTGAAAAATTCCTTAAATTATATACACAAAATACAAGTAATGTACATATTAAGTCATAAGATAGGAATCGTCACCCCCCCCCCCCTTGTCATCACAAAGAGGGGGATGAGACTAGGAACATAGTAATACAGACACCTCCTATCACGGAAAACACATCCTTGGTACAACAACATTTAAAGGTCCTAATTACGAGTGACAAATTAAATGGGAAACAATACAACACAGAATACAAATGTCATCCAATGAATCTTAACTAATATAAGAGAAACAATAGTATCATTTAGGGTTTATATACAAGTTGTGTCTTCCTTCCTGTATGCCACCGACTCGTGTCTCTCTCTCTTTATATATATACAATTATTAGCCTTTGAAACAGTAGGCTTAATATAATAGAATTTTTTTTTTTCCCTCGCTTCACGTGATCAACTTGGCTATGAGTATATATGTGTTCTTGAAGAGGAATAAGGAATGCAAAGAGGTTTTATCCTGCAATGAATTATAGTGAAGGTCAAGGTCAACACGCCTATACTAAATAAGATGGGGTCACACCACCTGCTCGTTCCTATAACATACCCCCCTCCGCTTGAGGTTAAACTACAATATTCTCTGTACAAATATTTCTTCACTGTAAATTTCCCTCACGACAGATTCTTGTTACCATAAAAGTGCGGAAGTGAAATTTTAATTATCTTTTTTTCTTTTGTTTTTTTTTACTCATAATTATTGGTGCTGTATTTATTTATATACTATTTATTTTACGAGTCTGTGGTATTTTGTCATTATTACTTTTCTTATCAGCAATTCATAACACTAGGACAATATATGATACAAATAATATACAATTCAAGCAAAATATTTCAAGCAACATTTAATAAAAAGGTTGTAGGTTACACTATTATTGTTGTAGGTTGTAAGTCATAAGGGGGAAGTACAGTGTTGGCAAATCTGGAGCAACCGATTCCTCCAAACTATTCCAGGCAACAGGATACCATTATATTTCTTCCTCTGGGTCTGTTTCCTGGCATACTTTGGAGGAATCAAGGCACTCCAATCTATCAAAAGTATACTCTCCCCTTAAAGCACTACAACAAAACGGATGCTCTTATTCGTATACGGAGGAAGTACATACTGAAAGTTTTCGGGCATAGTATGGAGGAAAATTTTACCTTCAAAATCGCCCCAAAACAAATAAATTCCTGTAAATTAATTAGAACGCTTCCTGGGACGACTCATGCATTCTGATTCATTCTATATTTAACTTTGCTTCGAGATCTAAAAAAAACAAAAAAAAAACACGTGACATGCAGGCTGTATTTAAGGTGGTAATTCTTTTTTGATACATTGTAGTGCCATGATTCCTCCAAAGTATGCTAGGAAACAGGATCAGAAGGGCAAAAATAATAATAGTGTTTTGTTGCTTGGAATAGTTTGGAGGATTCGGTTGCTCCAGAATTACCAACATAGAAGTACGGTAGTGAAAGTGAACAAGACTGGATGTTAGAGTATAATATAATGAGGGAAATTGTTAGCGAGGTTATAATATATATGATACGATAAAGTGGGTTCATGACTCGTGTAAGGTCAGGAAGGCAGGCAGACACACACACAGACAGACACACACACAGACACACACACAGACATACAGACAGACAGACACACAGACAGACACACAGACAGACACACACACACACACACACACACACAGACACACAGACACAAAGACAGACACACAGACAGACAGACACACACACAGACAGACAGACAGACAGACAGACAACTAACCAACCTCAAATGATTTCACACACTCACGAACAGTCATGCCATGTAGTTATGATTTAATGCATATATTTTTTTGTATATGTGTTTCAATTGGGCTGATATAGATTTTGTGATAGATGTTAGAATGGATTTACAAAGAAGGATCATCAAATATAAACAACTTTCTTTCTCACTCGGCATTCATTCGGTGAAATTTAAACACCCCTTTCTTTCCCTAGTTCCTTCTCTTTATAAATTGGCTGATACACTTCTCTTTACTCCTTCTTTAAATTGGCTGGTACACATCCTTTCCTCCCTCTTTATAAATGTTAACTGTTACACACTTCTTTCACTCTCTCTTTATAAAATTTAGGTGGTACACATCCTTTCCTCCTCCCTCTCTATAAATATTAACTGGTACACACATCATTATTGTAGGTGTGAATGAGAGACAATCAATCAATCAATCCAGTTCCTTCCTTCCTTCATACAGCATAGAAACATAATTGGTGTTCCGGGAGGCAAGTGTTGCTAATTAATGAGGCCCTTTCCAAAGTGTGTGTGTGTATATTTTTGTGTATGACAGTTAGTGTGTGTATGTGTTAGTGTGTGTTTGTGTGTGTGTTTTTTTTTTTTGTATGACTGTTAGTGTGTGTGTGTGTGCGTGCATGGTAGCTCGCTTGTGTGTGTGTGTTTGTGTGTGTGTGTGTGTGCCTGCATGGCTTGAGGGAGTGGAGGAAACGGGAGCGGTTAGGTCAGTGAACTCCTTTTACACCTCCCTCCCTCCCTCTCCCCCAACCTCTTCCTTCGTCTCCTCCCTCTCTCCTTCCCTCTCCCCCACACCAATCTCTTCCTTCGTCTCCTCTTTCCCTCCCTCTCCCCACACCTACCTCTTCCTTCATCCCCCCCTCCCTCTCCCCAACCTACCTCAACCTCTTCTTTCCTCTCCTCCCTCCCTGCATGTTAGTGGGAACGAAACAAAACAATGAAGATGTTGGTACTCCTCGAGGCAGGGAGACAACAACAACACACGTGGAGAAAAGGCCATAAAGAGATATTGACTGTGATGAGTAGCTTTCGTTCAGGTGAAAACATGAATCACACACACGTTGTAAGACAGAGGACGTGAGGAAGATAGATAGATAGATAGATGATGAATGAGTGAAAGAGAGCAGTGCATGTATGAAGGAACAGATTACAGGCAGTTATATATACTTATAGTATAGGTGAAATTACAAAAAAACAAAGAATGCCTCAAAAAAAAAAAAAAAAAAAAAAAAAAATTCTTATGATCAGCCAACACCTTGTATTTTTTTTTTTTTTTTTTATGTTTCTGTGGATTAGATTACCTGGTGTTTGTATGTTCATCATGAGAGACAAGTATAGCAAAGAAGAAAGCTTTTTCCCCAACCTCTACTCGGGAAAAAGAAATAATCATATAACTCAGAAGAAAAAGCGTCGAAAGTGGTCGAATAAAAATCAGTAAAAAAGAAATATGTAGAGTATGAGAAAAAAGAAGAATTACGTAAAGAAGAAAGAAAACTGAAGAGCAAGCAAGAGAAACAACCAAAAGTGAAATAAAGATAAAAGAGAATGTTATATAGGCCAACTTATCACGAGTCGAACCAGTCAGTAATCGACAGTGAAGATATCCATGCATGACCTGTGATGGGAGATGAACACACTATTTCACCCACCGAGAGAATAAAACATAGATCTTTATTATTATTTCATCTTTCTTTCAACAGATGGATCGATGAGGTATATGTAGTTTTGGGAGGTGAAGTTTTAGTGAAAATTATGGAGGTGTGTTTTGCAAGTAACAATATGCTTCCCTTGTAAAAATTATGTCACAGATTGAAGACGTTTGCCTGGGAAGGTTATGATGATGATGATGGTGTGTGGTATGGTGTGTGATAAGGTGTGTGGTATGGTGTGGTGTGGTGTTGTAAGGTGTGGAGTGCAGTGGAGTGGTGTGTTAGATTTTGGTTTATTAAGGTGTTGTCGTGTGGTGTGTTGTGGTATGTGGAAGTGTAGTGTTAGATAATGCATGTGGTGTGTTGTGGTGTGTTCCATGTGATGTGGTATGTGAAAGTGTGTTGTGACATGGTGTAGTGTGGTGTGTTGTGGTATGGTGTAGAGTGTTGTGATATGGTGTAGTGTGGCTGTCGACTGTCACTCTATAAACACTTGCACCACATATTTCCCCTACTTTCTTCTGCAGATTTCTCTCTTTTGCAGTGTGTGTGTGTGTTGTGTGTGTGTGTGTGCGTGCGTGCGTGCGTGCGTGTGTGTGCTGGTACTGAGTGCATGAGGACTAAACAAAAATGATAGAAAACAAAGACACTCGTGACTCATAAAATAAGACTTAGACGAGGACTGAAAAACCAGAGGGTAAATAAATGTATAAGAGGTAATTCAGGTATAAGAGATAGAAACGGAAAATAATTGTGGGGAGAGGTCGGGGAAGTACAGCAGTGGCGAAAGTGTGAAGGAGGAGGAGGAGCAGGAGGAGGAAGAGAGAGATGGAGGGGGAAATTTATACAACAATCGCGGTCAATAATAATCATCCACATATGGGTATCTCAAACAATTTACTGTCTGATGTTTTCACGTTCACATATGATGTTATTGTTTTAAGTAGTGTGTAAGAAAAAAGGATATTAACTTTTGTTCATCTGGTTTTGTTTCCTGGCATACTGTGGAGAAATCAAGGCTCTCCAATGTACCAAAAGTGAACTATAGGTACCTCCTTAATTAAACACACCATGCACTTCTAAACCAGATTACAGAGAGACATGGTACACTAAACATAATGTCATAGGAGTGACTATAATATCATGTTCCGTGACTGTACATCATTATTTTCATCTCCAGGGCCAGTCAGTATGTTTTTTTTTTACCAGTCCTTTGCATGTTATATAGAGGCGTGTCTAGCTGAGTACAGGGTCGAGTTTGTGTTGAGTAGTCGACAACATGCACGAGCTTTTTACGTGCGTGTGTGTGTGGGTCTGTTGTCCCATTATACTTAAAGGGACCCTGTGATGTAGTCAGAAATGTGGAGGTAAATGAGTCCTTCAAATATGGCTACGAAACACACACCTATATCGAAGGAGCGTGTTTCGTGGCATGGTCAGGAGGAATCAGAAGCCACCAATTTTCTTACACGATCACAGGGTCTTTAATTAAAGGGACATCTGATGATTCTTCCCTTCTATGCCACGAAACAAACCCACTGCAGTATACTTGAAGAGGGGGATTTGTTTTATGGCATACTTTGGAGGACTTGATGACCCTCCAACTCCAAGACATAAATTAAGTTCTGATATCCAAGTAATTTTCTTACGTGTTTACAAAAAAAAAAAAAAAAAAAAAAAGATAAATGTATATAAATTATGGAAATAATAAAACGCAACATAGAATTATTAATACATTTTATTTTAACACAACTTGTATAGCCTCTAAAACTAGATTAAAACTTCTGAACCCCATAGACTGATTACCATATCCGAACAAACTCATGACAAATATCAACCTTTTCTATGAAACACAAAAGATTTCTACTCTGTGTTAATAATGTCTTCTAGGTCGTGTAACAAGCATCCGGTCTGTCTGTGTGTAGATATTGACCTACAAACCTTGACCAACTTTGACTTAGAAGTAGAGTACAGTATTCAGGATGTCATTCACAAATTAACCTTCTTCTCACAAGCGATGAATATACAATTGAAACACTTAGATATAGAGTATGAATAGAGTATGAATAAATAGAGTATAGAATATCAGGATGTCTTTGCCACACCAACCTTTTTCTCACAAGCAATCAATATATACTTGAAGCTGCACATTATATAACAAACTCCTCTTATCTTGTGCGTTTCCCAAGTCTCCATGGTATAGGAGTGTTACTGAGGCTGGGAACACAAACAACCCCGACCCCTTACTCATTCCCTCCCACCCCAATGCAAGGAGAAGGTTACATAAGTTTCAACACGGAGCCTGAGAACAAGACTGACTTACCCCAGAAGCACTCACTCACTCGCTCGTATAAAAATAACCCATTGAACGTGCATGCGTCACTACTTGGATTGCTACTCCCCCTTCTCCCCCCTCCATCCTTTTTTCTCACTCCCTCCCTCCTCTGCTCACTCCCTCCCTCCCTCCCTCCCTCCTCTGCTCACTCCCTCCCTCCTCTGCTCACTCCCTCCCTCCTCTGCTCTCTCCTTCCTCCCTCCTCTGCTCTCTCTCACTCTCTCACCTGCTCTCTCCTCCCTTCCTCCCCTAATTTGCTTTCTCCTTCCACAGTCCCCTTAATTGTTCCCTCCTTTTCTTCCTCCATCTCTCCTTTCTCCCCTCTTCCTCCCATCTCCATTCCAACCCCCTCTCTCTAACCTCCCCCACATCTCCTCCGTCTACCCCCCTCACACTCCTACCCCACTTCACCTCTTCCTTACTCCCCCTCCTCCCCTTCATCTCTTCCTTACTCCCCCTCCCCACCTTCACCTCTACCATACCCACTCTCCCCTCCGCTACTCTCACAAACAAAAATTTTCCTGTTCCGCCTGAGTGTTGGGACTTGACTGCATGGTGCTGACGGTGGTGGTGGTGGTGGTGTTGTTGGCATCACGTGCTTGGTGACCTTGACTCTTCAGCCCTGCCAGTCGGTCCTCCTTTCTCCCCGGACTCTTTTCGTGCCCTTAGACAGACCGCCGCCTCCTCCTCCTCCTCCTCCTCCTCCTCCTCCTCCTCCTCCTCCTCCTCCTCCTCCTCTTAAACATGTTATTATTTTGGTACTTCCCCGGAGCGGATACAGGAACAACACAAACAAATAACTTTGGTGGCAGTAATTGTTTTTGTATATATTATTTTTTTACTAGATCATGATATTATGCTTGCAGGATCCATAGACAATATAATTATACCTACACGTCTGTGTTACTTTGGTCATTGGTGTTAAGGAAATGTATCAAAAGTATCTCTGAATATATAAGTAGTTTCATAACTTGTGAGGTTTTCATTGGCGTTTATATCATAGAACCGACAGTTTAAGAAATGAAAAAAAAAATATATATATGGAATGAGTTCTAGCTGTATCGTTAAAGTGTCATTTATCTATATATATATATTTAGTTTTAGTTACATGTATCGTTATAGTGTCATATTCCACGACTGTCTTACATCTCTATTGTTCCCATAACTGTTGTTGATTATAATGATTACGGTTGACGTTTACTTGGAAGTTGAGACATCAGTACACGACACTAATGACTGGGTTGTTGTTACCTGAGTGTGGCCTTGTTCAGTTGTATGGGACCTTACCTCACCTTTCTACCCTACAGGTGAAACACACTACTATTATTACTTCTGCTGTTGTTGAGGTCTCTATAATCAATCTCTTTATCGGTTTCCTCTTTTTAATTTGTCTGTTGCCTTTTGTGCTTACTGTCCCACCTATCAGTCACCTTCTTCTTGTTGCGGCCCCTAATATCAATCAATCAATTTATCCTCTTTTAATGTCCTGTTGTTGTTGTTGTTGTGATTTTGGTAGATGTATTGCAATCCAAAGAAAATTACACCAAAAATTTACACAGCCTGGTACTTACATGAAACTAAACAAAAAAATTACTGGATGGTACGAAAAAATAAAAAGACAAAAAATGAGCTGGGGAGTGAAGTACTGTAGTTACAAGGTGAGAAAAGAGATGTGTTGGAGGGAGGTGGGGGAAATCTGGAAGGGCACATACACCAGGCAGCAGTGGAAGGGGAGTGGGTGAGAGTGGGTGAGTGGGTTGTTGTTGTGAGTCGTCCCGTATTGGAAGGAGGATATTGTTTTTTTATTACTCTTACACCGTGCGAATCGTCCACATGCCTACCTCTCTGTCTTCCTTCCTACCTGCCTGCCTGCCTACCTGCCTGCCTGCCTACCTGCCTGTCTGAATGCCTGCCTGCCTACCTGCCTGCCTGCCTGCCTGCCTGCCTGCCTGCCTGCCTGCCTGCCTGCCTGCCTGCCTGCCTGCCTGCCTGCCTACCTACCTACCTACCTACCTACCTACCCACCTACCTACCTACCCACCACCCTACCTACCGACCTACTTGTCCATCTACCTCTCTACCTCCTTACTACCTACCAAATCCGTCTTCCAATTCGTATATATCTATACACTGGAGGTGTGTCTTGTTTCCTGGCATACTTAGGAGAAATCAGTAGTCCTCCAATTCACCAAAAAGAGAATCTCCCCTTAACTACCTAACGTGCTAAACAATACAGTACAATACTCTGCAAAGGTAACTCAGCCCAGCTACACGAGGGTACAATAAATGAACTAACTCTCTGCTGCTGTATGCTGGTGACTTCCTTCGTGAAAAATAAGTAAATACAAAAATATAATATCATACAACTTGACAAGAATATAATATAATACAACTTTACAGAAATATATTATCATACAACTTCAAAAACAGGAAATTGTATCTCCATCGTCCTAATTCATCTCATTTTTTATTTTTTGTTTTCATAGTGTTTTCCATCTCGCCAAACTTCTCATTGTCCCTCCATTCCACTTTTTTTTCAACTTCCTGATGATGATTATTACAAGAAAAGGATGGGTTGGCATTTCCCACGCTGTTCTTATAATTGCGAGCCCGTGTGTGTGTGTGTGTGTGTGTGTGTGTGTGTGTGTGTGTGTGTTTTGGTGTGTGTGTGTGTGTGGATGTGGGTGCAGGTATGGGTGCGGGTATAATTTACACTTAGGAGTATGTTGCGTGTTGGAGAATTGGTGTATTATGTGTTTAAGTATAATGTTTGTATTATATATTAAAACTGTCTCGAATAAGGGGTGTGGGTGTTAATTCATGTGTGTGTGTGTGTGTATGTGTATGTACAGTGTGTGTGTGTGTATCTTTTTCTCTGAGTGTGAGTGTGTGTGTGTGTCCCTGAGTTTATGTATACGTGTTTGCGTGCCTGGAAGCATTGAGAGATTTTGGCAATACACATCATTTGTGTTTACGTAATATACACATGGGCCCCAAGATGTTGTGTGTCCCTGTAGTAGAGTAGAGTGAAGGAAGCGACACAAACACCACACATCAAATTTTCACTACTTTCATCATTTTTATTTAGCTTTGAAATTTCTAAGTGAAAAGCTACATAAAATTCCTTGAAAAAATTGTACTGTAGTTTCAAATTGTAACACAATTGTAGGTTAAAAATGATGTGAGCTCGTTCAATTATATACTTTTATGAGAATTGAAAAATATCGAACATTATAATCTACTAGCCAGAAACAGATTGTGTTTTTAATAGCCTGTTACACCCCAAAGTGAATATTTATATAATTATGTAATCACTCCTACTGTCTCAACCAATTAAAAAAAAAAAAAAAAAAAAAAAAATATATATATGTTTCAAAGCGTTTCCCATGCACTGACTTTAAAATATAATCATGAGATATCACCTTACGTTATTGTATTCGTATTCGCCGGAGGATTATGACTCGCAACTTACTTTTTCTGACAGTTTTTTTTTTTTTTTCAGGTGTGGGTCCAACCTCTGTCCTGTCCTGCCCTGCCCTGCCTTGCCCTGCCCTGCCCTGCCCTGCCCTGCCTTGCCCTGCCTTGCCTTGCCTTGCCTTCTTCTGCCTCTCTGTCCTGCCTGGTGAGTACCCAGATATTTGACCAATTTTCCTGACCCACAACGTTACCTACGAAATTTTCTCATTGCCAGTTTGTGTGCTGAAAAGTTTTACATTTCTTACTATTACTTCATATATCTGAAACTTCCATATAACCTGCAGGTATAACGTGTCAGTTTAATACATAATAATAATGATTAACGGATTTACATGTTTACTCAGCTTCTTGTGTGAATTCTCGAGTGACGTCAATAAACTTAAGTATACTAATGAAGCAAACCATTCTCAGGAAAATGTTTGTGGTGACGGTATGGCGAATTTTGTACCTCACATAATATAGTACTGTAAATGATAACACACACACACACATACT
>JAWZYT010000975.1:165000-205000 GCA_034508575.1 Petrolisthes manimaculis
CACACAACACACACACTCCCAATACACACACACCACACCCTCCTCTTCGTTCGTCACCTTCCCACTTTCTCACACACACACCCTCAACACACACACACAACACACACACACCCTCAACACACACACACCCTCCTCGTGGTCTCGTCACCTTCTCAGTTCTTTATGCTGGTAGACATATTTTCCCACTGCTGCCCCTCGACTTCCTCAGAGCATATAGAAGGATTTATGCTCGTGTCATGCATCTGCGTCATTTGGAAATTGCGTGTCATTTTGTACAGGTAAATATTTTGTCACGTCTCGCTTCTAATATATATGACTTTCAGAAGAGCTATCTGACGTGGAATAAAATCTGAACAACTAGTGTAAATATCCAAAAATACGTCAATAATCTCGAGTTCTGAATATCGTTAGTCATTCTCGTGAGACGTAAGAAAAGTTTGTCAGTGAGTTCATTTGGACAAGTCGCACCGTATATCCACTTATAGATATTCTTACTTTTAACTTTCTTAATTCATTCCCAGGTAATCACACACACATTATAAATCAATTAGCAAACTTAACACTAGAGCGCAAATTGTCTAGCTGTACTTTTACAATTGAGGAAAGATATTACCTTGATAAAAAAGATAAATGTTATGTAACCGGCTGTACTTAAACTGAAAAGCCGTGTAATTTTCAGTTCGTTGGAGAAATCTTGTGGTTGAGTGTTATGTTTGTCTTACCAATTATTATGTCTGTTTTGGGAAGAGTTGAGTCTTATCTTTTCCAGGAAAGGTTGACGGAGACACCAAACCTTTCTATAATAAATTATTCACGTCCACATCTTTTTTGCGAAGAAGGTTCAGATTATTTCTATACACTCAATACCAAAGGAAGGTCCTGTTCTAGTACTAAGGCCCGTAGTTTTATAAAAATTATGGGTCCTTACTGGAGCTCTATGAATTCTCCAAACTACTCCGGGTAACAGATTCCCTATTAGAAATACTGAAGGGTTCTGTGGCCTGGATTATTTTGGAGGATTCATAGAGCTCCAGTAAGGGCCCTTAATTTTTGTAAAACTACGGGCCTATATCGTGTTTGTATGGCAATAATCTTTTCAACACATAACGTCATACAGTAAGTGAGAGGATAACCATTCTCATACCTGACTATAACCTCTAAAACAAAACAAAGAAAGTCTCATAAAGGTGAATTTAGGCTTATCGTAAGGCCATCAATCTTAAATACTTTGGGGCTTTGTATGAAAACAATAAATGGGGAAAATCTAAGTCACCCAACCAACACCCAACACAACACACAACACAACACCACCACCACAACACCACCACCACAACACCACCACCACAACACCACCACCACAACACCACCACCACAACACCACCACCACAACACCACCACCACAACACCACCACCACAACACCACCACCACAACACCACCACCACAACACCACCACAACATCACCACCACACATCACAACACACGACAACACAACACACCCGGGGCTACTCAGTCAGACAGCTTGAGGAACTTCAACAACAACACAACACACAACACAACACAACACAACACAACAGCCTATATAAACAACTCACAGATATCAGTCACTTTATTTGTTTGTTTACATCCGTCCTCCCTCTTATTCCCCGTGACGTCAGGGTTGTGCAGAATGACGTCACGGTGTTGAGGCCCCCTCCTGAGAATACAATGGGTCTTTGGTCGAGTACTTCTGTGATAAGAATGTCATTGTGTGTCTTCCTGTCGTCACCAGAATCCCCTTCGAGCACCATCTATCATATCTATCTATCAATTTAGTTATCTATTTGTTGTGTATCTATTATATGACTTCAGTTGTTCCGTCGTAGAAATTATCACTCACTCAATTGATCAATCAATCATAGTTTTTTTTTTTTTATGCATTTATATATTTTGTAGCATCTATAGTATATACTTGATGTTATTTATGTTGTTATTTTCTCTACATTCGTCATTATTATCATAATATTTTTCTTTTATGTGCTCATCTTTACCTCTCCCTCCATCTCACACACTCATTTCAGCTTTTGACTACTTTTTACATTCCTAATTTTCTCCACCCCGGCCAAGTGATGTATCCTGGTTTGCTTCGAATAGCCTGATCGAATTACTATGCGAGCTCAAGCAAATATGAAAACAGATGATAAGCGTTGCAATTGGTTCATTAGTATGTCAAATGATTCGAAATTAAACAAAACGACCTGGATACAATTTTTGGAGATTACGAGTGTACTAAGTGCTTTCACCAATTCTCTAGAGACGATTTTTTGTCTTCCATTGTACACTCATGATACGTAATCCCTGACCAGAGACGAACGGCAGGCACCACACACACATACCCTACACACACATACCCTGCATTCGAACTCAGCCTCTATAGGTGTACTGGGTGGGGAAAGGAACAATACCAGGCGATTCTAAGCTTTCTGCTCCTCACACTCTGGTCAGAACTTATGTATCACGAGTGTACTACATATTATAACGTTTGTGAGTTCCTTGCTGGCCATGAAGTAAACAGTCCAAGGTCCGTCCTCAAGAGAAAATGAACGGCTGTGGTAACGGTGGAACAAAGTGACTGAACTAAGCTTAGACGTGTTGTGTTGTGTTGGTTTGGATGTGTGTTTTCCTGTTCATTCCTTGTGTGTGTGTGTGTGGGTCTTTTTCTTTGCTTGTATGTGTGTGAGTGTGTCCTTTTCTTTGCTTGTGTGTGAGTGTGTGTGCGTTCCTTTTCTTGGCGTGTGTGTGATTTTATTTTTTACCTTTTCTTTGCTTGTGTGTGAGTGTGTGTGTGTTCCTTTTCTTGGCGTGTGTGTGTGTATGTTTTTACCTTTTCTTTGCTTGTGTGTGTGTGTGTGCGTACTTATTCACTGTTTGGCCAATGATCACTATAATATATTTTAGTTTTCCAGTAAAAGCAACACACACACACACACACACACACACACACACACACACACACACACACACATACACATACACATACGTAGGTCCACATAATAACCAAGGCCATTTGAAGATTTCTACAATGTTTCCTGCTCTGACACCTAAACACACACACACACACACACACAAACACACACACACACACACACACACACACACACACACACACACACACACACACACCATCCATCATGTCGGACACTAAACACCTCCTTAGTGACAACAACAACAATAATAACAACAACAAAAATAACAACAACAATAACAACAACAACAACAACAGCTTACAGTCTTAGATATGAATACATGATAACAGACGGACACATGAATATACGCAGTCCAGTTGGATACATAAACTCGAGATGCAGTTGGACACATTTAATTAATATTCGTGGTGCAGCCCAAGGTGGTAAATTTTCAGCTCCTCCCAGCCACTTCCATCGTATATAGTAAATATTTTGGTAGTAAAGAACAACACGTGTATAATTTTGCAGCACCTCATAATAATAGTAATAATTGAGGGGGTTGAGTTGACGTAAGGTGTTGTTGTATGCGAATATATTTTGATATGATAACTGATTTATTATGCACGATGGAAGGAAAGTGTGGGTGGATATTTGTTTGATTGTGGCTGTAAAGTATCAGGGTCAGAAGTCATGATTTGGGATGACTAGGGTAAGCAAGTATATACAGGGTAATAGCTACTGGTTAATGCATAGGGACGAGCATCTTTTCATCACACTTAGTAAATTAATATGAAAGTAAAAAAATAAATAAATGAATAACTAAAAAATTAAATTGATAAACAAAAGTATAAATGAATAAATGTATGAAAAAATAAATAAATAAAACTATAGATGAATAAATGTATGAAAAAATAAATAAATAGATAAATAAATAAATATAAATATAAATAACATGTGATAATAAATAATAAACCTGGAAGTCTCATATCTCCCTCCCTTCCATCTCACGTTGATTTATTATTTTCTAACCACGCCTCTCTCCTACTTACATTTTCTCTCGATTTACCTCTTCTTTCATCTCCTATTTTACACGACATTTATCATCTCCTTCTCTCCCCATCTTTTGTAAATATTTGTTTATTCTTTTCCTTCCTTACCTTCTTTTGTATATCGGTCTTTATCATCTCTTTCCCTCTTTATCATCTTCTCTATATCAATTATCATCATATTTCCTCATTTATTTCTCATTCTTCCATTTTCTGTTTCTTTCCTCATCTTTTTTTTCCACTCATCCCATTTCCTGTAAATATAATCTCATCAGTATATCATTTCTCATCTTTTTCACACCTCACCACCTCTTCATCCTCCTCCTCCTTCTCCTTCCATGCACGCTTCTGCCATCACTTCCTATCACGCCCCTATAATCTCATCCCTTTCTCATCACCTTTCGACACACACCTCGTAATATTCAACAACAACTCGTTTCCCTGTCACGCTTCTCCCTTCCACCCTCCCTCCCTCAGACCCACTCACAGTAAAATTCCCACCCACAGACCCACTCACAGTAAAATTCCCACCCACAGACACCCACACCCACACACGTCGGTATTATTTTTGTTATTATCTTTGTATGATATAGTGATGACAGTAAATAAATATACTTTATTTTACTTTACTTACACACACACACACACACCTGCACACACACACACACCTTCGTTCCTTCCAACCCCCTCCTATTTCTTTATATATTTTTCTCTCAATAGCCCAAGCAGCCTATTAAAAGTGGTTTATTTCTTCTCTCGCTCACCTTCACTGCCAGAAAAATTCACGTCCCGTTCCTGCCCCTCCCACCCATATACAACTATACATCTTCTCTCGTCCCTCATTCACACACTCTCACTCTCTTCCTTCTTACCATCTCTATGTCTGTCACTCACTCATCCATCCATCCATCCATACATCCATACATCTTCCCTCGTCTCACTCCCACTATCTTTCCATCGTTCTCACTCACTCACCCAGACACACACCCATCCATTCAGCACTCACACACACACACACCCACCCACCCATCCATTCAGCACTTACACTCACCACACACACACACACACACACCCACCCACCCACCCATCCATTCAGCACTCACCTCCTCTCTTCCCTCCCTCCCTCACACAAGGAAGGCCACTGCAATGTCTTACGCAAGGCTTATGAAGGCTAAAAGTGTCTCGTTTTACGCACGACAACCTTCATATTTCATTTAACAACCTTTTCTTCCCTACGCCACCAACCTTTTCTTCTTCCTCCTCCTCCACCTCCTCCTCCACCTCCTCCTCCCCTTCCTCCTCCCCTTCCTCCTATTCCTCCTATTCCTCCCTTTCCTCCTACTCCACCACCACCTCCTCATTCTTCTCCTCACACCCACATACAGACACAGACACCCACAAACATACAAACACACCCACCTACACCCACACCCACACCAATAAACATACAAACAAACACAAACGCACACACGTACACAGAGCCAAGACAACCCATGAATATATACAAGCACCACGTGGAGAAAGGCCACAATATATAAACATCATATAACGTGAGTACAGATAGACAGTCCTTGATGTTATTAGGTACTCGATTGGCCTCCAGCTTATCATATCACTGCCGGGCCAGACTATAGAGCCATCTGTTGACGCTGATATATTACCACGATACTAACACACACACACACGAACACATACACGAACACGCACACGAACACGCATGCACATTCAAACACTCATCATACACATAAATAATACACACACGAACACACATGCACACTCAAATACGCACACACGAACACGCATGCACATTCAAACACCCATCATACACACGCACACACAGACACACACACACACACACACACACACACACACACACGTTGGGAAATCATATATAATAACCTCTTTAGTCAGTCCTCCCTCACTGACAATCCATACAACTTTAGGTAATGGGTAATATTATAAAAGTTTGGACGCCCCTTCACATCCAAACAAATCTCTTATCTCTATTCCACTATCCATCCTTTTATTGTGTTTTCCTCTTCCTCCCTTCCCTCTTTATATTTTCCTTCTATATCCTTAAACTCTTCATCCCTCCCTACTTTCATCCCTCCCCTCTTCATCCTTCTACTCTCCATCCCTCCCCTCCTCATCCCTCCTCTCTCCATCCTTCCCTACTTCATCCCTCCAATTACCAACCCATTCATCATCATTATTTTGTATGGGTGCATGTACTGCCAACTTAGAGTACAGTCAATGAGCAACAACCCACTCACCAGCCCACTCACCACCAACCAAACCATCCCACCCACTCACCAACCCACCCACCAACCAAACCAACCCACCCACTCACCACCAACCCACCACCAACTTACCCAACCAAACCAACCAACCAACAAACAGACGTATAATAATAAAAACAACATTACGTCAACCTGCATATCCACCCCAGACCTTGCCATCCATTCTTCCGACCCACTCACTCACTCATAACATGTGAGGAAAACACGGGATTGGATGAATGAATGAATGAGAGACGAGAAAGGCTGTGATGGGAAAAGACATGATAGTGGGGTGAGAGAGTACAGTCACTCCCAATAGTCCAATGAGAAGTGTACAAAGAAAGTGGAAATAGGATATATATGTAGAGGTATGTTTGTATTATGGAAGGTGTGTATATATAGGGAGGGTGGGAGTATGGAGGGAGGGAGTATAGAATTAGGGAGTTTGGAGGAAGGGAGTAGGGAGGGAATAGGGAGGTAGGGAGTATATGGATGAAGGGAATAGGGAAAGAGGAATTATGGAAGGAGGTAATAGGGAAGGAGGGAGTATGGAGGGAGGGAGTATGGAAGGAGGGAGTATGGAGAGTGGGAGTATGCTGGGAGGGAATAGGGAAAGAGGAATTATGGAGGGAAGGAGTATGGAGGAAGGGAGTATGGAGAGAGGAATTATGGAGGGAGGGTGTATGGATGGAGGTAGGGAGTAGGGAGGGAGGGAGTATGGAAGGAGGAAGAGAGGGAGTATGGAGGGAGAAGATTGACTGCCAGAGGCGATGAAAGTTTTCCTCCCCTTTGCAGTTGGTGGTGTGTTGTGTTCCCTCAGGCTTCACATCGAGGTTCACAGTACTGACTCTAAGTTGACATACACAGGTGACGTACACATAATAATACACACACTTGACACACCTAATTTCATCATATACTCTCATACATAAACTTGCTGTACCTGTATATTTAGATTTTCACATATAGACACTAGAATACACATAATAATAATACACGTATACATAATAATATACTCAGTTGACATACGTAATTTTTTCATATACTTTCATACATAAACTTGCTGTACATGTATATTCATATTCTCGCAGACACTTATTAAATACACAGGTGCCATACACATTTACTTTAGAGTTAAGACACATTATATCATCATTATTCATAAACTTGCTGTATATTCTGTCTGATTCTCACAGCTGACACATACAATTAGTTTCATAGTGACTTCATACACAGGCACTTAAAGTTTTTGTTATGTATGTGCTTAGGATCTCACCAATTTCTCACACGTGTCATACTCAAACATATAACACTCAAATTTGTTGTACTCGGGCCCTCACTGTTGGCACTTACAATTGTTATCCTCGGGGTTGTGTATAAATGATTATGTATATATATATATATTGTAAGTGTATTCATATTTGCTATCACCCTTACTGTTGCTCTATTTTCCCATTTATGAGCCACATGTTATTGGTACCGTACGAACTAAATAAAACACCAGGAAAATGTGTGTGTTCTCTGCTGAAAAATATTGAAATGGAGATAGATAGAGGCTGTAAAAGGGAACAGGCAGGAAGAGGAGAATAAAAGAGAAACTGAAGATAGTCAGTCGTGAGGAGGGATGGAACGAAGGTCAAAAAGGAGGAAGGAGTAGATGGTAGATAAATGATGAAGAAGAATGAGAACGAGGAATAAAAGGAGGTACATAAAAGGAGGAAAATATCGAAAGGAAGAGGAGGAGGAGTGCGAGAGATTTTATTAGTAAGTATTTGTGAGGAGGATGAAAAAATGAGAGGAAGAGGAAGAACGTTTTGACCTCCCATAGAGAATAACGGGGGGCGACGGGAAAGGGGGGGGGACATGAGGAGGGGGGGGGGGGTCAAGGGGGGCGATGGGTGAGGGGGGGGTGAGGTAAAGTAAGGGGGAGGGGGAAAGGTGAAGGCGATATGGTGAAAGAAGAACAGATAGATGTGAGATGCACTGGAGGAGAAAATAGAGGCAGAGAAAGAAAGGAGGAAAGGGAAGGTAAAAACAATATATACATAACAAAAATAAAACATTAATACGGTCTAGTTCATAAGGGAATTCACACCAGAGTAACAAATTATTATCACAAGGACATTGAGATAAAAAAAAACGATACAGTGATCAGTGGAACAGAAATAAACAGAGGAAAGATAGAGAAGATGGGTCAGTTAGTAAAATAATATGTATGGAAATGTGTGTATGTCGAACGAATGAAACTTGACTCGATAAATTTATGAAGCCAAACTGTAGCTGTGGGTTTCTATAATATTAAGTCATAATTCGAGGTTTTCTTTATCTGGAGTGTTTTATATATATATATGTGTGTAATGTAAGGTCACGTCACTGCAAAGTATAAAAAATATATAGAGAGAAACTTAAAAAATAAAATGACAATAACAACAGCGACCACTACCACCAGAACAATAGTAGAAGTCTTGTAGGTAACCAGAACAATAGACAACACTACCAAAACTTCAACAATTACACTTACCTACTGTACCTGTCTGTCTCCCCTAGAATACAGTGTTGACCCAGACACACTACTTCTTTCTCCCCTCCCTGCCAACACCACACAACACACTGCAACATAACCCAGTACCATACAACCCACCAATAAACAACCCACTACCACACAACCCACCACCACACAAAACACTACCACACAACCCACTATCATACAACCCACTACCACACAACCCACCAATAAACAACCCACCACCACACAATAGTTACGATGACTACTTAGACACACTACAAAGCCATCGTACCGGTATTATTCCTTCGTCAACACATTGGATATTCTTGCATACGGTCCATAGTAGAGGGACACGATACCAAGTTCCATCTACACATACACACTCTCACACACACACACACACACACAAAAAAAAAAAAAAAAAAAAAAAGAACATACGCCTCAAAAATCCATCTGCCATTTATGTGTGATACAAAATGACACCACGATTGAAACATTAAAAATGATCTTCCCTCGCATTGGTAACCCTACGTCGTTGATGATGAAGAGATGACGAAACGTTTCCTATTACCACTGGAGACCGAAGAGACAAGGGGAATATAGAGTAGAGACATAAGAGACAAGGGGAATATAGAGTAGAGACATAAGAGACAAGGGGAATATACAGTAGAGACATAAGAGACAAGGGGAATATAGAGTAGAGACTCAAACAACACCTGTCCTTGACCCCTATCCCACAACTTGCCTTCCTTCTCGGCCTCCTCCCTCACTCACTCACTCACCTACCACACCCAAGGAGGAGTGACAGTAATACAGTAGGTGAGTGAGTGGTGTATCTTTCTTGACCACACCCACTCGCTAGTTGATGCTGGTTCATACACACACACACACACACTCCCTCTCTCCTTCATTCACTCACTCATGCACACACACATTACACACTCCCTCATATCCTCCCTCCTCTTTACGCACTCACTCATGCATGCACACATATACACTCCCAACCTCCCCCCCTCAATCACTCACTGATGCTGGCACATACACACACACACATTCCCGCCCTCCCTCCCTTATACCCTCCCCCTTCCCCCTCATTCACTCTTTTATGCACACACACACACCTTCCCTCATGCCCTCCTTCTTCCCTCACTCACCTACTGACTCACTCACGCTGACACACACACACTCCAGCATTTCCTCCCTTCCCCCCTCACTGACTCATTCGCTAACTGACTCATTCGCTAACTGACTCATTCGCTAACTGACTCATTCGCTAACTGACTCATTCGCTAACTGACTCATTCGCTAACTGACTCATTCGCTAACTGACTCATTCGCTAGCTGACTCACTCGCTAACTCACTCACTCACCCACTCACTCACTTACTCACTAAAACACAAAATACTCACTCACCAACACCAACACACAAAATCCTATGTCGATCGCGTGACTAGACAAAAACACCACCAATAGTTTTCTTTAAGTTGTGTATACATCATAAAACTCCAGCGTCAAAATTTTCCGTAGTATGAAGGAAATCGTGTAATGTTATGTATGTTATGTATGTCTTAGTAAGTATACAATCACCATACAGGCAGTCAGTCAAGTAGGTCCGGGAAGGAAGGAAGTGGTGATCCCTAAATAATGGCTCCTGTAGTGAGATAAATTGCTGGGTGTTTCTCTCGTCCAAAGTCGATGTTGTTGTTGGTGGTGGTGTTGTTGGTGTGGTTGTTGTTGTGGTGTTGGTGTTTTTGGTGTTGTGGTGTTGTGGTGGTTATTGTTGTGGTTGTTGCTGTTGTTGTTGTTGTTGTTGTTGTGCTTTTTATCTGTTCTTTGTATGTAATTTTTTGGTCATGGTGTGATTATTTGTGTGTGTGTGTGATTTGTGTACTGACTCTGTGTGTCCCAATGTTAATATCAAGTTTGTGAAACGAGTATGAAAACAAAGGAATGAGTTCATGAGTCAGCGGGTGAATGGGTGAGTAATATGGCAGTACAACAGAGGGAGTGAACAAAATAACAATCAACAATAGAACAAAATGAAAAGTAATTAGAAGAAAGTGAGTAAGTAGCATAACAGTAAAAACAAACTGTGTGTGTGAGTAATCCAGCAGTAGAACAATGTGAGTGAGTGAGTGGGTGGGTGAGCAAATAAAGAATGAGTGAGTGAGTGAGTGAGTGAATGAGGTGGAAGAATAGACACAGAGGCACAATGACCCAGACATACAGACAGACAGGCGGGTCCCGTTGCTGGTCGTGACGAAGTTGTGGTGGTGGTGGTAGGAGTGGTGAGAGGAAGTGCAGAGGCGGAGTGACCTTGGGATGTGGAGGGGCGGAACAGGCAGGCAGGGAGGTATTGAGGTATGATAGCAGGTAGGTAAGTTGGCAAAAAGGTGGGTTGGCAAGCAGGCAGGAAGGAAGGAAGGCAGGCAGGCAGGCAGGAAGGCAGGCAGGCAGGCAGGGCGGACATGGAGTGGAGTCGGTGGGGAAAATGCGTGAGGTGGAGAGGGAGGCAGTTGTTTAATGAGAGAGTGTAGATTGGGTTATAGAATGAATGAACTGGAAAGGTGGGAAAGTGGATGGATCCTGGAGGTGAAGGTGCATGGGATTATAACTGTGTGGGACCAGGGGAGTGAATGAGTGAGGTGTAAGAGGATGCAGGGACAAGGACTGATGAGGATGAGTGCTGTGGCTTGGATGGTTGGTTAGTTGTTTGATGGTGATCCTGTGCGTTTGTTTTGGGAAGGTACGGTCGTGATACATAATTTCTGACCAGAGTGTGAGGAGCAGAAAGCTTAGAATCGCCTGATATACCTCATTTCCCCATCCAGTACACCTATAGAGGCTGAGTTCGAATGCAGGGTATGAGTGTGTATGTATGTGTGGTGCCTGTCGTTCGTCTCTGGTCAGGAATTACGTATCAAGAGTGTATAGATGGGGGTGGCGAAAGAAAGTCATATTTCATCTTAACGTGTTTGGTTATTCAAGATAAAGTCCACAAAACTATTCATGAACCGGGAGTACTATACCTTTACTGATGGATAAACAAACAATGACCAGGATGTTTTGATTAGTAGTTCTGTAAATTCGTCACATAGAAATTCCTGTATTATCGCAGCAAAAGTTTTTAGTGTCAATAGCGAGAGAGGGATTTCACACAACGTTCATACTTATCACAATTAGCCTGGTGCATTTGTCGAAACTGGGACAGCTTTTGTTCTCAAGGCAACAAACACCTTGTACTATAGAAGAGAATAATAATTTACATGTTAAGAGGCTGTTTAAAATTATGTAAAATGAGACACTCTTTATGTAATTAAATCGAGACAACAAGGAATCTCTCTCTCTCACACACACACACAAATATACGCACACACGCACACAAACACACACACAAAAAACACACGCGCACTTACACATACAAACACTCACACATAATCACACACTTTTTTCACACTGCAGCGTACCGTGACTCAACCTGAATCATCTCATTCTGAATCATCTCTAAGGGCGTGTTTCTCTCGTATACCGTCAGTCAGTAGTCAGTTAGTCATCGGTCCCATTTATTCTGTCGGGTCTCTCCTCTACGTGTGAGGTGAAAAGGGTGGGTGGGTGGTTTGTGAAGGAACGGATTTATTTCTTCACAGGCGGATGTCGTGTGTCTGTGTGTGTGTATTTATATGTGTGTATGTGTGTTTATATATATATGTGTGTGTGTGTGTGTGAGCCTGGCTGAAAATAAAAGTGTGTGTGTGAGTGTGAAGGAAAGATCGCGTGCGTGTGAATGAGTGAGTCAGTGTGTTTATGTTTATGTATACAATGCCATCTCATTATCGGCCTACCATATACAACAAACATATACCGGTACTGTCTATAAGGGCCGAGAAATGTTATATATCACCAATTGAGAATGAAGGGAGGGAAGTTAACTCATGGTATCGTGTTTTTCAGACAACTCAGTGTGTGTTCGTTATTCAGGGGCTGTAAAATTTCACTGCATCCCTCAAGTTTTTGTGTGTTAGTGAGTTTGTATGATTAATATACGTAACTAGAAGTCTCTCTCTCTCTCTTTTTTTTTTTATATATCTTTCTCTCTCTCTCTCTCTCATGCATTTGTTTACAGTATGACCAAACAGTTGAGTTGGTTGGCTGCATAGGAAACAAACCGACTATAACCTTGATAACTTGTGTGTGACTATGCAAGAACACAAAGTCCTACGTAATATACAAAAAAGTCTTTCTCGCCTGGCACAGTCCGTCTTCCTTCTTCCCCTAATTTACACTACCCTCCTCTACCCTCCCCCAGCCAGTCTTCTAACCCGCAGGCTACTATTTACAACCGGGTACCTATACCTTGTTGCTAGAGGTTACAGTACTTCCTTCTCCAGGCTCCAAACTTACTAAACAGGCGTTGTTATATTTTCACACTGTCTTGTTTATTTCACTGTCTTCCTGGTCCATCTCCTCAGGTTGGTTTCTCTTCTTCTTCCCTCCTCCTCTTCCTATTTATTCTCATATTATCAGTCCCTCTTCTTCCCTCCTTCCTTCACGCTCCTCGCTCACACATCTTTCGTAATTCCACCTCCTCTTTCATCTCCCCCTCTCCTTCTCTTATTCTCTCTTTGCTTCTTACCTCTACGTCATAATTTCTTCCTTCTCCTTCACCCTTCCTCCTTTCCTCCTCCTCCACTCTTCCTTCTTCTCCTCCTCCTCCTCATCCTACCTTCCTCCTTCTCCTCCCCCTTTCTTCCTCCTCCTCTCCCTCCACGCCAAGTCACCATCAAAACAAGGAAGTGTAATAGAGGTAGAAGAAGCTACCTCACCTCACCTCACCTCACCTCACCTCACCTCAGTGTTGTTGGATGACCTGGTGGTTGGCTTACGTATAATTACACACACACACACACACACACACTTACTACACACACACACATACTACATATACCCCCACTTACACACACACACACACTACATATACCCCCCACTTACACACACACACTTACTCTAACACACACACACACTTACTCTAACACACACACACACACATACTACAAACATACAAATACACACAGCACAAAAAAACACACACACACACACCCGAACACACCAACTAATACCCACACAGACAAACACTGATTTTCCCCCATGCACCACCCCTCCCCCACCTGCCACACAGCACACATCCGCCCCCTCCGTCACCAAGGCCAAAGAATCACTCCTTCAGTCAGTCAGTCAGTCAGTCAGCATAATTATTCGGTTTAATGTCAGTATTCATCCTCCTCCTCCCCAAGCCTGTCCCCCTATTCCCACACCCTCAACTTCAACTTAACTCACTACTACACCTTGAGACTCTTGACTGTAGCTGCCATCCATTAGACTCTCGTTTAGGTGGAGTACAAGGGGCCACACACACACACACACACACACCACCAAAATTACCGGGTCCTGCTCTGAGCCTGTTTTACAATGAGGTTTTCCTGCCATTTTGTGTGTCGGTGTGTGTGTTTTGTATTTGTGTGTATTTGTATATTTGTGTTTTTGTTTGTGTGTTTTGTGTATTTGTGTATTTGTGTTTGTGTGTGTGTGTGTGGTTACGAAAGCGTCATTTTACACTGGTGGGCTAGTTTTGTTTGTTTGCTTGTTTGAGGCCTGACTTCTTCTATTTTCTATATTATCTATTAGTTTGAAAACGTTTTCAATCAAGGTCTCCTCCTCCTCCTCATATATACGTTCTTATTTGTTCCTCATTCATGTGTTTTATTAATTATGATACAAAGATGTGCCTATATACATGATCACAACAGTACTATTCACTATATTATATCCAACAACACAACAATAACAAATCCATCTTTATTGTGTGAGTTTCCTTCCACACCCCAGCTAGCAACACACTGTACTGTATAACTCCTCAGACCCCAGGCAGCCAGGTCACCTTCTCACTGGAATACACGTGAGCCATGACTTTACGTAACGTTGTATATATAACTAGTGGGTAATAAACAAACACGAGACTTGGTGAGAGGAACTGGGAAACGTGAACGAAGGAAGGAAGGAGGGAGTGGAGGGCTGCGGGAATAGGGGACACACAGGCTTTCTACCCACCTCAAGCAAGCCTGTCCCCCTATTCCGGCACACACCCCCAAGCCTGTCCCCTACTCCCGCACCCTCTTAATGTGATATTTTTTCAGTCACGTTGCAGAATCCAACAACAACAACAACAACAACAGCAACAGCAGGGTTTTTGTTTTACATAAGTACACACACACACACACACACACACACACACACTATAATAAAGATTCTGTAGTTGGGTTAAGTGTGTTTGGTTGTTGTTGTTGTTTTCTATCTTCTTGTTTTTGACGGGAATTACTACGACCTTTAAGAATTAGTGTGTGTGTGTTTGTGTGTTGTTTTTAGTCTGTTTTATTGCACTCCTCTGTGGCTAACACCTTTCTTAGTATTTTTTTCTTCTCTTCTCCATCACTCCTTCCATCACTCCTTCCTTCTTTCCTTCCCTCCCTTCCTTCACTCACTCTCTTCAACTCTCCCTCCCTCAATCACTTCCTCATTCACCAACACAATAGATCAGATCAGGTCAGTCATTGATAAAAAAAAAAAAGTAAATAAAAAAAATCACCAGTTGACGAAAAAAAAATACAAAAAATTCCCCAGTGTGTTATTGTTTTCAGAGAGGACAATGGTGTATATAGGTGATGGTGGGAAATGGTGCTAACGGTACGAGGTGATGCTGTGAAATGGTGGTGATGATGGTGGTGATGGTGGTGTTTGTGGTGTTGGTGGTGGTGTTGGTGGTATGAAAGGATGGTGTTTGTGATGGTGTTTGTGGAGTAAATTATTTTGGTAGAGACTGATGGTGGTGGCTGTTGTGGGAGGAATGTGTGTGTGTGTGTGTGTGTGTGTGTGTGTGTGTGTGTGTGTGTGTGTGTGTGTGTGTGTGTGTGTAATTGTATCATCATCTGGCAATGACCTGGCCTTCTGTTACCACTTTCAAGGATAATAATTATTAGTTGAGGGTCCGAACATAAAACCAGATATAAATATAATGATCCTTCCTATTTATATCCATCCATCAAAGGTATATCCCTCCATCCCTCCATCCCTCCATCCCTCTATCCCTCTATCCCTCCATCCCTCTTTTTTGTCCTCTTTATGTTTTTATTCTCCATCTTTTCTCCTCCTTTCTTATCTTATTCTTCTCTTTCCCTTCTTCTCTTTACCTTCTTCTCAATATATCTTCTCCTCTGCCTACTCTCCTTACTCTGACACCTGCAACTTCCTTTCACCGCTTCCTTTCCACAGACGTCGATCCCCCAAACCAATAAACCCGCCGTAAAAATCCTTCCTTCCCTCCCTCCATCATTCAGTAGCCTTCCCTTCCCAGTACGAGTATGTGTAGTATACTATGACACCGACAATACTAAGAATCTACAAGCTGTGTTCTGTTAACCTTTTTACTGCATCGTATTATTGATATGATTATTTTTTACTACCTCTATCATATTATCTGCCCATATAATATTCATTCCCGTTGTATGTACAGTTGCCAAAAAAGGTATTGCGACAACTATTGATACAATATTAAATATATTAATGTCCATACTTGTGTGTAGGGATTATAAGCATATATTACATTTTATTTATATTTCCTTCTGTTATACATGCTTATAGTCCCTACAAATAGTTGTGGATATTATTATGGTTAAAGTTCTATCAAGATTTGTCTCAATACCTTTTTTGGCAACTGTACTTGATTACCTCTTACTGCAAGCATGTGTTTATACAGTATTCATCTGACTTTGTAATTCTGATATGTTTCTCGTATAATATTATCTTGGCAGCTGCTATATACATTCAGTCGATACAGAGGTTCACCTGTATTTTTGTATCATCCTTTATTTTTGTATCATGTAGTTGACACGGTTATCAGCTGATGCAGAGAGGAAGAATGGAGTTATGGAGTTAAGGGTTTATGGGAGGTATAAAGAGCTTAAGACACCTGCCTTCACCATCTGTTTACAGGAGGGGAACAAACGAGGGTGTGAACAGACATTTAAATTCAGCTGTATGTATGTTTGTACCTTCACCATAAACCATAAACTTTTACAGCCCCTCAACAAGGTCTTAACTGCCTCTCTGATCTGCCTTGGCCAAATGGTGACCTGTTTTCAGCCGACTCGTTTGCATATTCCCTCACCTCAATTAACATAAAGATAGATTGGCCATGGTCTCTATTTACATGGTGTGGGTCCTTGAGTCGTCCTGTACCATACAAATGATTTCACTGTTTTCACTATTTCTCTGTTAAGGGTGTGCGGGAATAGGGGGACAGGCTTAGGGGTGCGGGAGGTGTAGGGGGCTCGGGAATAAGGGGACAAGCTTGGGGTGGTGGGGGTTAGGGGGATGCGGGAATAGGGGACAGGCTTTCTACCCACGCCAAGCCTGTCCCCTACTCCCACTCCCTCTTAAGTACCCTGTATGTTTGTGTTCGTGTATGAGACTCGGTGGCTCCTGATTTCTCCTGACTATGCCACCAATAAATAAGTTCCTTCGATAATACTATAGGTAATGTTTCGTGGCAATATAATATGAAGGACTCACTAACCTTCAATTTTCTCATTACATCACGGGGTCCCTTTACGCCAATCAACTCTTTCTCGTTTAATTAATATCCTTCCCTACTTTTTCTTCCCTCGTGTTTACTGGTCCACTTCTCTGTTATTACCTTCTCTCTCGTTCTACAGGCTTTTCCAGTTAAGCTTAGAGCGGTCTTCATTCATTCTCAATCACTTTTTTAATATAATATGAAGGCCCCCTCTCAACCACCACCACCACCACCACCAACAAAGTACAGAAGTGAAAGTAATAATTATGTTGGTAGTTTCGTTTCCTTTCCTTCACCACAAGGACCACCACAACGAACCTCACTACCACCACAACAACGAACTTCACTATCACCACAACGAACTCTACTTTAACCACAACGAATGACATTATCACTACCAACCCAATATTACCTAAACTCCATTACCACCACCACCAACTACCACCACAACCAACTACCACCACAACCAACTACCACCACAACCAACTACCACCACAACCCCACAACCACCACTAGCCCACAACCACCACAACCACCACAACCAACTACAACCACAACCCCACTATCATCCACTACCAACCCAAGACCAACCTACCACCACCTCTACGCTGCAGAAGTAAACGTACAAATGTGGAAGAGAACGTATATAGCTCCCACAAACTATCCACTACTTGCTGCATTACCCAACCCAAAATCAGACAAAAACACCCGCCAAACGCACGCTAAAAACCAACCAAACACTCGACAAAAACATCCACCAAACACCCCCAATAACACCCGCCAAACGCCCACCAAGCACCCTCCAATACACCCGCCAAACACCAGCCAAAAACACCCGACAAGATACCTACCAAAACACCCACATTCCCTGAAAAAAAAAGTGAAAGTATTCGTGCAACCCATGAGTGCAATTAATAAACAGGGAGTGACACCAAGAGGAAGGGAAGGGAAGAGAGGAGGAGTTGGGACTGTGTTGGTCAAGGCATGGGAGAAACAACACGACTGACTGGAGATTGTGACAAATAGTTAGTTATTACCGGGTGAGAGTTTTCGGCATCGAGCACTAAAAGGAAGTTGGTTTGGTCGAAATAAAAGTGAGTGTCTGTCTCTCTTTCGATCTACTTTTACCTGAGATTATAGATGAAGGGTTTTGTGTGAGATGCAGTGATACATAGATGTTTCACTATTAATAATAAATTGGGTTGTTCATAGTTTGTTTTTTACGCATTGCAGTACAGTACTATTTTACTCCAGTTTGTTGATATTCCTCTCTCTATTCTCTCACGCATGCACGCACGCAAACAAACACACACACACACACACACACACACACACACACACACACACACACACACACACACACACACACACACACACACACACACACACACACACACACACACACACACACACACACACACACTCACTCACTCATTCACTCTCCTGCATTCAGCCACCCAAATCCTGCCTTGCGTGTGACTGCTTGACAAGAGAAAAAGAAGTACCATGTATCATTCTTTTTACAGCATAATGTGAAGTATTTTTTATAATGTGTAGGTTGAGAAAGAAGGCAAGTTGTATGAGAAGAATAAAATATCTTCTTGTTTCTCTGCCTGTGTATCTTTAATTGTATCTTTAATTGTATCTTTAATTAATTGAATTTATGGGGATTCGTTCACATAGCAGTTTTTTGGAATTACAGAATCAAAATACACATGCACACACACACACATCCATTATCATAATACACACACAAACACAAACACACATACACACACACGTCCTCACACCAAAAAACACACTGCTGACAACCACATTAAAATACAAGTGCAGGGTTTAAGTGAAAAACAAAAAAATCTTGTTTTGGCATCCCACCTTCGTTCCTTCCTTCGTCTTGGCCCGGCGAGGTGGCCCTGTAATTATACAGATAAAAGTTGACCACGCGCGTGTGTGTGTTTTTGTCGGTGTGATTTTTTGTGAGTGTTTCTGTGTGTGTGTGTCTGACAATTTGTGTGTGTGCGTGTGCGTGTGTGTGTGACTTTTTGTGTGTGTGGGTTTTTGTGTTTGTAATTTTTATGTGTGTGTGTATGTGACCTTTTTTTTTTTTTTTTTTTCTCTATCTCATTCTTACTGTATCTCTTTCTTTACATGTCCTTACTTTATATTATTTCTGCACATTTCTATACAAACGTTGATCTAAACATATTTTAAGGCTTCTACTTCATCAAACTTGTCGATAATTTCCCCCTTTAATTAAGAGTGCATTCGTGAGCCTTCATTCAATTTGCCTTATGTTTATAATAATCAATAACATCATATCCATAAGTATGTCTATCTATTTCATCATAGTTAATTTTTATCTATATATTATAAATTGCAGTGATCACCCACATACCTAATGCCAAAATGGAAAAAAACAAAAAAACATACTATATATAATTTTCACTCTTAAATCATCTTAACTAACTCACCACAACCACCCAGAAGATAATTTTGTAAATATCAATGTTGAATAATATCGCATTTAATTAAATTTTGGGGGGTCCCGGACGTGGTAACCCAAGTTCAGATAATGATAAATAATATTAGGGTTATATATATAGTTGATCCCGGTAACACTTGTATTTCCTGTTTTCAAGATAACTGGTTGGTTCGATTTAAGGCGACGAGTGAGTTAGTTGTTTCTTTTCCTCCCTATAATATATTGTGACGTAATTTTATTTATGCAACCTTAAAAATAAAATAAAAACTTGTTTGTGTGTTTTTTTGTGTGGGTCTCTTTTGCTGTTGAATGGTTTGTTGTGTGGTGTATGTTGTTGTTGTTGTTGTCGTTGTTGTTCTTGTCCCTTCCTCATCTCTCTATCTCTTTTTACTCTCTCTCTCTCTTTCCATCTCCCCTTCCTTCTCCTTCTTTTACCCTTCCTTCTCTTGCTCCTCCTACTCTTCCATCTTTCTTTCCCATCTCTTTCATCATCTTCTTTCCCCCAATACCATCCTTTATCTTTTCTTTCTCCTCCTCCTCAACCTTTATTCTCCTGTTCCTCTTCCCTATCTTCTTCATCTTTATTAATCTTCTCCTCCCTTCCTCTTCATCTCCTTCTCCTCCTCCTCCTCTTCCCTTCCTCCTTCATCTCCTCATCCTCCTCCTTCTCCTCCTCCTCCTCCTCCTCCTCCTCCTCCTCCTGCTTCTCCTCCTTTATACAGATGTCGTTGTGTCGTATTGTCTTCCGGGTGTAAACAGGGTCGAGTTGGGGACGAAGGGAGTAGAGGGGGAGGGAAAGGCGTGCGTGACTCCCCCCTATCCCCCTCCCCCTCCCACCTCTCCCTCCTCTCCTCCCCCTTCTCCTCTCCTCCCCCTTCCACCTCCCCCTTCCCCTCTTCCACCTACCCCTCCCCCTACTCCCCCTCTTTTTCCCTCCAGATGGTACAGTCACGCCCAATAGTCCTGCAACACACAGTACACCTCCATATATAACGGTATCGATAAATAATGACACTCTATATAGCTGGTTTTCTCTGTGATAATATAAATAATAATATAAACAAGATAAATAATAAGATAAATAATAGTTGGGTGTCTGTTTAATATTGGTTCATAAGATTATAATTATAAGGTTCACTCAAACGGTTCGATCCCTTTCACCTCATTATCAGTAATAGGACTTTTGATGGTGACAGTACTTACATAGCCAATTCTTTACTCTTCATTAGTGATGTTCTGTAATTGAAATACAGAAAGGTAAATTTCAGTTAGTGTATATAGGTCTGAAACACATTGGGAAGTCTGAGAGATCGGACTATATTTTGCAAAGCCAATTTTAATACATATTTTAGTCTTGAAAAGAATAAGTAATGCACATGCACTATAGAATTCATTGGTAAGCAGAATATGAGAGGTCGGACAATATGTTTAATTAGCAGGAGGTGGACAGGTAAAATAGAGAGATTATTCAGTTGTTATAAGGTTTCCATCTCTGTCTGGCATTGGTTTAAAGGTTCGTATTGATAGTATCTGGTACAAGATAATACAGTACACACGATAAAAACACTATCAGGGCATTCATTACTCACGCTAACCTTTCTGACACATGCTACGATGGATAGTGAAAAACAACTGGGATAACTGGAGCTATTTATAGTGTGCGTATTAAAGGAGTGTGTGTGTGTGTGTGTGTGTGTGTGCGAGAGTGTGTGTGTGTATGTGTGTGTGAGTGTGTAATTTAATCACATATGAAGCACCTAGATAAGTGAAGCCTCCATACATATACATACATATATACAGTATATATACCAGTAGCAAGGCCCAGGTATACCTATAGTCCATCTACAATACAGTACTATAATTTTGTCTTGTATACGATGACTATAAGACGAGGTAAGTTCAAGTGGTCGATCAGATTTCACCAGATAAGTAAACGCGCGTCCATGACTTTTCCTGTCACATAACACACCTGCCTCACTGTGTCCTTGTACTACACCAGGCACGTTGAGATGTGGACGCAGATAGTGTGGTGCAACTTGTGCTCATTTCTTATTATTGCTGTCTCCTATATTATCATGATGAATATTTTGTCTTCTCAGAGGATTATGTTTACTATATAATATCGTCCTCTCCATCTCATCTATGTTTTTTTTTTATTCTTGGTCAATAATAACTTTTGTATCATTACTGAACTCACTGGGACAAAAGTTATGCTGTAGTTGCATTTTTGGGTATATTACTTCACCTCTGTATTATGTGTTGATCGGTTTCTTGTAATTATCAGGCAGACAAACACACAGAAAGGGAGACACACAAACATACTGACAGATAGAGAAGGAGAGAGAGGGAGGGAGAGAGGGACTGAAATGAGGAAGACATACAGACAGATAAAGATGGAGAGAGAGGGAGGGAGGGACTAAAATGAGGAAGACATACAGACAGAAAGACGGTCTATTAAAAAGGGTAAGCAGAGATGAATTAGGAAGGAGAGAGTCAGGACGGGACAAGGCGGGATGGAGTAGAGTATATAAAGAGAGTGAAAGCGAGGCATGAGTTAAACAAGATTATACCACAACCTGCTCATACCACTCTCAATGCTTTTATTTTTCCCTTCATTCTACCCCACCACCATTCGTCTGCCAATCCTGCCTTCCCCACCCACTAACCCTCGACACCCTACCATCAACACCCTACCAACAACACCCTCCTTCAATATTCTCTTACTCTTCTTCCCTCCATCCCAACAAGCCTCCTTTACGACATACGGTATTCTCTTACATTAAATGACTATGTGAATGAAGCACCCCTCGCTGTCTTTCTTACACAACACAACTTACACTTTCACTCATTAATGCTTATAGTCACGACCACTCCTCCTCTTCCCACTCTTCCCCTTCACATTCTTCCCCTTCCTACTCTTCCCCTTCCCCACACTTCAACCTCCCTTCCTCCTTCAATCATCCCCCTCATAACCACACCTGACCTGCCTACCTACCTACCTACCTACCTACCCACCCTCTCGTGCCTCTTCTTCCTGGCCCGACCTCGCCCCTCCCACGCCGGTCTTAGCCAACAAGGGGTCGCAAAAACTGGCTGCCTGGCTGGTGCCCTGATACACTGGTTCCATTTCCTAGTTCCTCGTTCGTTCGTTCGTTCGTTCGTAGCAGCAGCAGCAGCTGGGGGGAGACACGCACCGGAAAGAGGCTGGATGGATGTTTGTTTATGTTTTAGGGGGAGTGTTTTATTTATTAATATTATGTTGTGTGTTTTTACGTGAGTGTTTACGTAGTAATAATAATTATTATAATAATGATAATAATAATGTATGTGGGCTGTTTACTGGAGTATATGAAGGAATTGATGGCAGCCAAAACATAAAGATGATTTTTTTCTTAATTTAAGCGAGAGTGAATCATAAGAATACAGGTATCAATATTTTTAATGTGAAGTTTTGCCAATATGAATTCGTAACAAACTTAAGATTTAATTAAGGTAAACATAAGTAAATCTAATCTTTCCCAATAAGTTGATATATGATGGATAGCCTATAGACAAATAGTTTTTAAAATTCACTTGTATCAATTTGCTAATTTGCTTGTGTATCTATATTTCCTCCTCTCGATGTTTATTGCATATCTACTGTATAACTGTACTGTTTTTCCGGTTTTATTTTATTTGTTTATCTTCTCAAAATAGTATTAGGTTCTTAGGAAATGAAAACCCCTGTGTTAGTCAGCATCAACTCCCTCACTGCATTGGTGGTACACTCGTGATACGTAATCCCTGACCAGAAACGAACGGCAGGCACCACACACACACACACACACACACACACACACACACACACACACACACACACACACACACACACACACACACACACACACACACACACACACACACACACACACACACACACACACACACACACACACACACACACACACACACACACACACACACACACACACACACACACACACACACACACACACACCCTGCATTCAAACTCAGCCTCTATAAGTGTACTGAGTGGGGAAATGAGCAATACCAGGCGATTCGAAGCTTTTTGCTCCTCACCCTCTGGTCAGAAATTATGTATCACGAGTGTACAGTCATACTTCCTACCTTCTTCATCTTCCTTATTTATCTCATCATCTTAGTGTTTCTCTTCCAATTTCCTACCTTCCTACATCTTCCTTATTCTCTCATCTTCATAGTATTTATTTTTCTTCCATTTTCCTATTATTTGTTTCCTTCCTGAACTATTCGGTGGATGGGACTCTCCCCTCGGTGCTTTAAGGAAGTAGGAAAGGTTAGCTCTCTATTCCTGAGCTAAGGAAATACAGGTGCATCTTCAGTCAACGCCCTAAGCATGTGTGTCTCAATAAGGACAATTAAATATTTCAATGACATTCGTTCGTCATTGTTATCATTATCACTAAGTAGCAGCAATACTAAATTTATACTGTATATACTCATGTGACACGTCCAAAACATCTCTCAACTTTTTCCCAATACTGTCTGCCTTTGGTATACAGTAGTACAGACTTCATCAGTTACGTATACCATTGCTCTAAAAGGTATCTGAAAAAATTGGGTGCGATGGCTTTCATAATAAACAAAACTTCTCGCCTCGTCCTCTACCATTTACTAGAAAGTTTCCTCCGATTCGTCTTATTGCTGTTGACGATTTTTTCAGATACATTTTTGAACGATAGGAATTTTTCAGATACATTTTTGAACGATAGGAAAACGAATGGAATGACAAAAAGGAAATCACCGTTTGTGGAGTAACAGTAACAGGAGTAAGTGACTTGAGATTGTCCTGCAGGGGAAACGTTTGTCACCATAAACAATTTCTTCTCTTCACTTGACGTTACCTAAATCAACCTACAGTTCTATAGACTTTCATTTAGGGACGCGGTTGGCTCTGTGTATTATGCAGGCTAGATCTAATTTTTTTTTTTTTTTTTTTTTTTTTTTTTGTGTGTGTGTATGTGTGTGTAATAATAATAATAATAATAATAATAATAAACGGTTTATTAAGGGAATGGCAGCCCGAAAGCTGAAAATATACATATTACAATATAGTTAGTAATGATAAAGGTATTTACATGGTGAATGATAAAAATAAAATGTAGGCATTTACATGCATACATTGGTATGTACTGTATGTACAGTACAATAAAATTGATGGAGGTGAGGGCAAGAGAAGGGTTAATGGTGGTGCTAAGTGGGAGGATTAAGGATTAGGGAGTGGTGCTAAGTGGAAGGATTTAGGATTAGGGTGTTGGTGAGACTATCCTGGTCAATTTTTGTATGTGTGTGTGTGATTGTGTGTGTGTGTGTGTGTGTGTGTGTGTGTGTGTGTGTGTGTGTGTGTGTGTGTGTGTGTGTGTGTGTGTGTGTGTGTGTGTGTGTGTGTGTGTGTGTTTCTTTCCTAAGGCTAGTTCGTTCGTAATGTTATAATACAGGGTTATTTAGTTATTTATGTCTTAGGGATTGCCGTAAGTTATAAGCACGTTTCAATAATATAGTCTCTTCTGAATTGATGGACTTTTGTGTACCTGAAAGACACAAAACTGAAGAGGACCTGAGCGTGAGTGTGCTATTGTGTCGTTGGAGAAAGTGTGCCTGAAGCTGCAGAAGTAACTAACGGGTGGGTGAGAGCAGGTGGTGGTGTTGGTGGTGGTGGTGGTGTTGGTGTTGGTGTTGGTGGTGGGGAGCAGGTGGAAGATTGGGAAGTGGGTGTGAAAGAGTATTGTCTTGTCACACATTTCTCTTACACCTACACACACTTCTCTTACACTTACACACACTTCTCTTACGCTTACACACACTTCTTTTACACTTACACACACCTACACACCTACACACACTTACACACACCTACACATTTCTCTTTCACTCCTCCACATACATAACACATGCATAAACACATTTCTCTTTCACTTACCTTTTCTTCCTACCTCTTGCCAATCCACTTCCTCCTCCCTTTTTCCTCTCACTGTCTAATTCTACTCCTTCTTCCTCCATCACTCTTCTCTCCCTTCCCTTCCATCTTTCTAATTAATCTCTTTCCTCCCCTTCATTCCTCCTATCAGTCTCCCTCCATCTCTCCTTCCTCCCTTCTTCCACCCTTCATCCACCTCTCCTCCTTCCTCCAACTCCTTCCTTCCCATCCATACTCCACCTCTCCTCCCTCTCTTCATCCCTCCCATCCTTACTCCACCTCTTCACCCTCCCTTCCTCCACCTCTCCTCCTTCCCTTCATCCATCTCCTTCCTTCCTTCCTCCTCTTTACATAACACACAACCTTTGCCATTACGACTGTATAAGATATTCAGGAAGGGATCTTTTTTCCTGCTTTATGTCACAAGGTCATCCATCCCATATAATAATAATAATAATAATACAGTACACCCGGAATGGTTTTGGCACGACTAGGTTTGGGTACCACACACACACACAGACGCACACACATACAGACACACATACACTGACATACACACACACACTTACCCACACACACACACCTATCCCCCCCCCCCACACACACTGTACTGTTTGACTCCCCACCATTTCCAATACTCATATAATTACGGTATGAGAGAGTAGTATGATATTACCCATGACCTTCGCCTTAGTTTTGAAAGGTTATTTGGGGTTTGGCCACAACTATACGTTTGAGTACCACATATACCCACGTGAAATTGGTGGTAGGGATGGTGGTAATAGTGGTGGTAGTAGGGAGAGTGGTTATGGTGGTGATGATGGTGATGGTGGGTGAGAGTGATGATGGTAGTGCATGGTAAGGGTGGTAATGGTGGTGGTGTGGATGGCCCCACCTATATATGAATCGTATATGAAATAATATTAACAAGACACCAATAGCTATTATTAATTGGGACGTATACTTTCTCGAGTCCGTTTTATTGGAAAGATATTTTTTTTAGGACTATTAACCGTGACTGTATCTGGATTTTGGTATGTACAGTCACTCTCACATCACGTTCTCTCACTCTCTCTCTCTTCCCATCCTCTCCCTCTCACATCACACTTGTCTTTGGTTTTCCCGAGTTTTCGTTTCCTAAAGATTCATTAATTGCCCACACTTTTCTTCTTTCTTTTCCCACTTCCCTTCTTTCTTTTCCCACTTCCCTCCCACATTTTGTCGTTCGCTTGTATCCCCACATCTCTTTCTTTCTATACTTTCTAAATTTTCCCAATCTCCTTTCTTCCCCTCTTTCTCTTCCTACTTCACATTTTCCTTCTCTTTTTCTTCCTACTTTACTCTTTCTCCCTTTATCTTCCCACTCCTCTCACTTCCTTCATATGCTATCAATTACGACTATAATAATTTCATTCCTACTTTATTCTCTCTCAGTTCTTTCACTTCCTTCATCTCTTTGCTATCAATTACGACTATAATCATTTTCCTAGCACAAATTATTGTCTCTCCTACTCATGTCTCTCATCATTATTTTTAAAGGGGAGATTCTATTGGTGGTCAATTGGAAGGCCTCTGATTCCTCCTAACTATGCCAGAAAACACATGTCCTCAATGGTACTTGTAGGGGATCTATTGTTTCCTGGCATAGTTTGGAGGATTCACAGACCTTCCAATTTACCAACAAAATAATATCCCCTTAACAGTATGATCTCTGGATTATGATGCATGGAACAATTCTCCTTTATAAAAAAAAAATAGTAATATTATATAGAGAAAAAGATGAGAATAAAAAAAAAAAGTCTTTCTAAAGTATTGAAAAGTGAGGTTGCTCGGCTCACATCACAACAACCCCCAACTTTTCCATTGATTATAAAATCCTTCGAGCCTCTCAGTAGTGCAGGAAAGTTTGTGTGGTCTCTGTATATGTTATTTGTGTGGTCACTGTACAGTATAATGTTATTTTGGATAAAAGTCAACAAGAAAATCTCAAATTGGTACATGATTGAAAGAGGAGGAGTCAGGCATAAATGTAAACAAATAAAGAATGTTAAAGAAAAACATAGCATCATTCGCCGAGATAGAAGTGGTGATGGAGTAAATATCACTATAAAAATAATAACATAAATTCAACCTATGTAGGCTAATTGGAAGAGCTACAATTGGACTTAACTACAAATAGACGGAAGGTGTAAAAAAAAAGAGAGCAATATTTACCAAGGTAGAAGTTCTCCCCCATATATATATAATTGGGAGAGGAGTGAGTCAGACATACATACCTACAACCAAACAAACAGAGAGATTACAGACGAATAAAAAAAAACATTCCCACAAGATAGAAACGGTGAAGAAGATTCAGATATGCCTTAAAACAAACAAACAAATAAACAAACAAACTGAAAGTGTAAACAAAAGAAAACAACCAATAAACAAACTGAAATTGTAAACAAAAGAAACCAAAAGCTGTGAGTAACATTTTTCACCAAGACAGAGAGAAAGAAACACATGTCAGTCAGTCAGTCAGTCAGTCGGTGGTCATTATTTTCTCCCCCTTCCTTCACACGTCTTCCTGGCTCTATATACTGTTTATTTGGATGGTCGTGGCCGAGCAGCCTTGACTCAGTGGGCCCTTTGGCTGTGCTTGGGGGACACTCGTACGTACGTGCATTCACAACAACAATAACAATAGCAATAACACAGACACTGACACTCACACAGAGAGACAGACACTCATACACTCACACAGACAAACACTTATACACACACACACACACACACTTATACACACACACACACACACACACACACACATCAAGTCTTGTGAACTGACAGGTAACCATAAAGGAAGGGGAGAGTGAGACTTTTCCTAGTCCTACACCCTTGATGAAGCTGTATGTATAAGAGTGATAATATTATGCTATGACACTGACTTCCTCTCTAATAAATATCATAATGAAATCAATTTTGAGTGTACAGGGCCTTCAGGACTTTAGACTGTAACCTAACATATATATAAACTGTATAATACGGTATAAATTTATATAATGCGTCATCAGCACATTACTGGTTGATCGATAATGTTGAATGAATTGCCTGTTGATACGATATGAAATTGTGCAAATCCATTTTTTATTAAGTCATAGCAACAATTCTACTCACAAACAAACAACACAACAGTGAATGTAGGAACTCCTTGGGGTAACTGTATATAATATGTGATATATAGTGATGCATAACGTCACAGTGTTGCCAAGTCACGTTGCAGTGTTGCCAAACCACACACACGTCGTCAGTCGTTGTACCAGGGTTGTTGTCGTTCGGTTGTACAGTCGGCCTCAGAAATTCGTACACACATCACAGGGTTAAAAAAATGAGTTTGTATTCTGCACATACTGTAGGGATTATTTTGTTCTGCTACTGACCGATTCAAACATTAGTCAAATAACAGTACAAGAAAAGTTTTGTGTATTTATAAATTAATGTACTAAGTTTTGTGTTAGAATATTTAATTATGTACTAAGTATTGTGTTAGGATATTAATGTACTACTAAGTTTTGTGTTAGGATATTAATGTTAATAAGGTTTCTAGTTGTTATGAAGTTCCCTGTACATACGCATGTCATAATATTATAGTGACAACATGTGTGGGAGAGAGAACCTTAATGAACCTGTGATCATGTATATATGGGAATTAGAAGCTTCTGATTCCTCCTGACTATGCCACGAAACACGGTCCTTGGATGGATGGTTGGATGGATGGATAGATGGATGGATGGATAGATAGATGGTTGGATGGATGGTTGTTTGGTTGAATGGATTGTTGGATGAATAGATAGTTAGATGGATGGATAGTTGGATGAATAGATAGTTAGATGGATGGATGGATGGATGGGTGGATGAATAGATAGTTAGATGGATGGATGAATAGATAGTTAGATGGATGGATGAATAGATAGCTAGATGGATGGATGGATGGTTGGTTGGATGATGGATAGTTCTTCAAGGCCTGTCCGCCAGTCAACATTTACAGAGGGGTGGGTGGGTTCTGTGTTTTTCCTTCTTTTTCCTTGTTTTGTCTTTTTCTTTAGTTTTTCTCTGTCTTTCTTTCTTTTGTCTTTATTTGTTTTTTTCTTTCATTTTTGTTTTCCTTCGTTTTTCCTTGTTTTGCCTTTTTTTTACTGTTTCCATTTACATCTTTTTCTTGGTTTTCTCTCTTTTTCTTTTTCGTTATTTTGTATATTCCCTAGTTTTCCCTTTCCTTCTTTTCCCTTTTCCTTATACTGTCTTTTTCCTTAGTTTTCCATGTTCCATTTTTTCTTCCATTTTGTATCCTTAATTTTCCTTCTATATTTCTGTTTCATTTTATATTTTTCCTTTTTTATCCCTCCATTATCTTTATCTTTTTTTTTTCATTTTGTATCCTTTATGCCCTTTTTCTTTTTCCCTGTTTTTTTTTATGTTTTTTATTTTTTTTCTATCTATTGTGTATTTATTTTTTTATTTTTTTATGTTTACTTACTATCGTGTTTACATTTTTCACTCCTTCATTTTACATCAAACTAAACAGACTCGACTCAGTGTCTAAAGAATAAATACTGCCCAAAAACATATAGCTATAAAAACGAGTACACCAGAAAATTGCATCACTCTTATATTATATTCTAAAAAAAATTATTGCGTCCTAAATTCGATGGGGTTGAACATGAGTGTGTATTTTAGTACCTGTATATATGTGTATGACAATTTGTGCGTCGTGGTTTTAATTGCTCTTCATGCTTAACTTAAGGGGGGAAGTTTTGTGTTGGTAAATCTGGAGCAACTGAATCCTCCAAACTATCCCAAGCAACAGGATACCATTTATTTTTGTTCATCTGGTCCTGTTTCCTGGCATATTTTGGAGGAATGAAGACACTCCAATGTACCAAAAAATAATTACCACCTTAAGGGGATAGTTTAGTATTGTTTTGATACATCGGAGTGCGTGAGTGAGTGAGTAAGTGTGTAAGTGTGTGTGTGTGGGTGGGGTGGGGTGAGTGAGTAAGTGAGTGAGTCGCCAGCAGATGGTCACCTTGGTAGAGTTGAAGGGAATGGAAGGGAAGGGAAGGAGGAAGACGAAGAAGGGACGTTTATCTGTCTAACTGTACATACAAACCTATACAGTTGTACCCTGAAGCAGGAGACACAACTCTGTGGTGGTTTGGTGTCCTAGCGACTCACCTCCCCTGCCACAAACACGTACACTCACACATTAAAACTTACCTCACTCTGCCCTCCCTACTCCACTCCTTTCTCCCTCCTTCAGCTATCCCTCCCTCTTTCCCTACCTCCTCCATTCCCCTCCCTACACACACACACACACACACACACACACACACACAAAATAAATCCAAAGTATAAAATTCAATGTGTATATCGCATCATTAAAGTAACAATGTTAAGAACCGCGAGATAAAACTATATAATATGTGTGTGTGTAATTGAATTGTCCTCGTGTTGTCTATCTGGTCGAGTAAGTCACCAGGAATTTATTGTGTCCACATAACTCTATAGGTATTTGATTCTCTCTCTCTCTCTCTCTCTCTCTCTCTCTCTCTCTCTCTCTCTCTCTCTCTCTCTCTCTCTCTCTCTCTCTCTCTCTCTCTCTCTCTCTCTCTCTCTCATGACAATAAGGGACTGGAACTGTTATACTTCAGTGATGACGTGAGTATGTGCTTCAGTGACGATTTATCTGTATGTGTTTCAATGACGATGTGTGTGTGTGTGTGTGTGTGTGTGTGTGTGTGTGTGTGTGTGTGTGTGTGTGTGTGTGTGTGTGTGTGTGTGTGTGTGTGTGTGTGTGTGTGTGTGTGTGTGTGTGTGTGTGTGTGTGTGTGTGTGTGTGTGTGTGTGTGTGTGTGTGTGTGTGTGTGTGTGTGTGTGTGTGTGTGTGTGTGTGTGTGTGTGTGTGTGTCTGTGTGTGTGTGTGTGTGTGTGTGTGTGTGTGTGTGTGTGTGTGTGTGTGTGTGTGTGTGTGTGTGTGTGTGTGTGTGTACTTATGGTGTCGGTGTGGAATGTTACTAGCTTGTCCAAACATACTGCACACCAAAAAAAAAACATACAGTCATACTTAATAATTATATCACTTGTAATCATACATCATCACACCACCTCCCCATTATACATCACTCAACACCACCTCCCCATTATACACCACTCAACACCACCCCTTCATTATACACCACCCCTCCATCACACCACCCCACACCACTCAACACCACCACCACCACCACCACTACCACCACCACCACTTCATCCCACTCCACTTCAACCCACTCTTAGTACAGTACTTAACTTATTATTTCAGGATTGTCTACCTCTGAATAATACTTTACTTCATTCCCTTCTTTTTCTGTTTATAATTTTCGAGTTTCCTCACCTCACCTCACCTCACACTTCATTCCCTTCTTTTTCTGTTTATAATTTTCGAGTTTCCTCACCTCACCTCACTACATTCCCTTCTTTTTCTGTTTATAATTTTCGAGTTTCCTCACCTCACCTCACTTCAATCCCTTCTTTTTCTGTTTATAATTTTCGAGTTTCCTCACCTCACCTCACTACATTCCCTTCTTTTTCTGTTTATAATTTTCGAGTTTCCTCACCTCACCTCACTTCATTCTCTTCTTTTTCTGTTTATAATTTTCGAGTTTCCGGTGGTATGGGAATGTGACTGATGACCTCCCTCTGTGGGGGTAATATTTAGCTGGCCTTGTGCTCGTATGTATGTATGTATATATGTATGTATGTATGTACAGTCACGAACCATAATAAGCATCCAGGTCGTCTAGTTGGTGTTTGGAGTCATCTGATAAAATTATATACTAGTGAACCAATTATTACTCTTGTTCTGTCTAATACTTTCACTCCAGCTCGTTTGATTAAGAGGAGAGTATACTTTTGATAGATTGGAGCACCTTGATTCCTCCAAAGTATGCCAGGAAACAGACCCAGATGAAGAAAAATAATGGTATCCTGTTGCCTGGAATAGTTTGGAGGAATCATAATCTCCAAAAATGTCAAAACTATACCCTCCCCTTAAGGTGGAAGGGTAGTGTTGGTAAATCTGGAGCAACCGATTCCTCCAAACTATTCCAAGCAACAGAACACAATTATTATTTTGTTTTGTTTTTTATTTGGTCAGTTTCCTGGCATACTTTTGGAGAAATCCTGACACTCCAATGTAACAAAAGTGAATTACTCCCTTGATTAAATATACCATAAGGCTGTTGGAAGCAGGTCTGGATATTTATTTTGACGTGTGACTGTACATAGTAAAAAATAAAATATGTCCCTGAGCAGCAGTAGTAGCAACACCAGTAGGCGACGCAGAAGGAGTGTCAGACAGATACACACACGTGGTCTGGGTGCAACTATTTCCTTTCTCCCCCCCTCTCCCCCCCCCAGGTCCCCCCCAATACCACTTTCTTGCCTTAAATCAGTACAAAATAATCGAAAATCGGAACAAGGTCTCGCTCGCACCTTAGTCGGGAAATGCTTGGGCTCCAAAGAAGTGAAATTTTACTCCAGTTTGTTCATTATAAAAAAAATATTGGGTGAAGGATTTATGAAGAAAATAATTGCTTTCGGTGAATTGGTGGCACAGGATAAACCCCAACCTGTGCCAAAGAAACAGTCTATAATTATCGAGTTTCTGTACGTGGTATGATTTATTTCACATTTTAGAACAGTCAGAAATAGCCAGCATTTTCTCTCTTTACGTTGTACATTTTGGAAGGCGAGCTTTTTTAAGCCATTACTAACAAATAGAAAATTGTATCTGAGAAGTTCTTAAATTTTACTAATTTCCAATTCTGGCCTTGATCAATAAATGTCCTATAATTATGATATTAATGTGATCAGTGCAGCTATAATTGCTTTGGTTGTCAATTTTTAACTTTGGATAAGCAAATATCTTACATTATCGTTATGATGTTACCTTGGTTGTGCCTCGTAGTCAATATATCTGAAACTACACAAATGTAAATATTATGGTTACCAGGGCATTTACCTCCTCAAGCAACACTCTCAATATCACCTTCAACTTTAGCCCTGGAACTAACGTAGATGTTAGGGTTGCCAGGGCATTTACCCCCTCAAACAACACTCTCACTAGCAACCTCAACCCGACCCATAGAATTAATGTAGATGTTATGGTTGCTAGGGTATATTTGCCTTCTCTAAAACAACCCTCAACCCGACCCATAGGACTGATGTAGATGTAATGGTTGTCAGGGCATTTACCTTTTCAATAACAACCCTCAACCCGACCCATAGGACTGATGTAGATGTAATAAATTTCAGGGCATTTACCTCCTCAAAAACAACCCAAAACTCGACCCATAAAATTAATGTAGATGTTATGGTTGCTAGGGTATTATTTGCCTTCTCAAAAACAACCCTCAACTCGACCCATAGAACTGATGTAGATGTAAAGGTTGTCAGGGCATTTACCTCCTCAAACAACACCGGCACCTTGCAGCCTCCTCAACCTGACCCCCTTGACGGCACGAAACATCAAGCGAAGGGGCCTCGCTCCCCTGACCTGCCTGGCTCTTGTTGTGCAAGGAGTTAAACAACGTAGTCATAACATTACCAGTCTCTCACTCACTCTCTCTCCCCACACTTACAGTTTCCTCTCAATCATTAATACGCTCACTCTCACTCCTTCTAGACCTCCGTTCCTCTCACACTCTCACTTTATGTTCTTCCCTACTCCAGTTCCTCTTTTATTCTTATTCTATCTTACCTCCGTCTCATGTATTCTCTCGGTATCACACACACACACACACACACACACACACACACACACACACACACACGCATACACACACACTCTGTTGACATATGGACTTGACCCTCTGGCTATATTGTGGCCAGTGTTTGTCTTCGGTGTTTTCACCTTCTCCAGCTGTCTCTCTCGTTCTCTCTGTCTCTCTCGTTCCTGTCTTCTCTTCTCACGCTTCCCCCCCTTCTCTCTCTCCTGTCTTCTCTCACTCTCTCTTTCTTCTCTCTCTCCATCACCAAACCATCTTCTCTACACCTCCCCCCCCCCCACCCTCCGCCCCCTCCTTTTCGACGCCCCACATCCACGTCAGCTTGCAAAACACGAGAGCTGGTGAGGTTCTGTGAGAAAGCTGACTAAACAAGGGCCCACAGTGTCAAGGTCCAGTCCACAATGGATACTTACCTCTGTGTTACGTGTGTGTGTGTGTGTGTGTGTGTGTGTGTGTGTGTGTGTGTGTGTGTGTGTGTGTGTGTGTGTGTGTGTGTGTGTGTGTGTGTGTCTGATACATACATACATACATACATTGTGTGCATGTGCTATAGTGTAAATTCATCGTGTGTGTATGCTTGTTGCTTGTTTAGCTGTGTGTCTGTGTGTGTGTCTCCTCGTCTTACCGTGTTTATGTGTTACTGGGGAATACTCGAGTGATATGTGGGTGCATGTTTGGCAATGTATGTTTATAAATATAGGGCAGGTTGTGGTAACTACGGGTGTTTGTCATGGTTATTATGGTACTTAGGGGCGGGTAAAAATAAATGTTATACATATTTTAGAAAAGTAACCAAAATAGTTTCGAGGTTATGAAAAATATGTTACAGGTGTGTTGAATAATCCTTGAGCACATTTTATTTTTAAGATGCCTGGTTTCCTTACATTATATTTCCATACCCAGACAAAGGTAGATAATGTATTTATATAAAGAAATAAATATATATATATATATATATATATATATATATATATATATATATATATATTTATTTATTTATTTATTTATTTATTTATTTATTTATTTATTTATTTATTTATTTATTTATTTATTTATTTATTTATTTATTTATTTATTTATGCTAAATGTGTATTGAAGGTCACAATACTTAGAAGAGGATCATTGAATTATTACCAGGAGGACAGGAAAGTACTTACGATTGATTGTGTTCATTTTAACCTTGGCTAGAAATGATTTGTTTAACCAGTTGATATATTCATTCCGCTATTCTAAAACAATTAAATAATGCTTTACGTTTTTGAGATACCAACAGTGAAACAAACAAACAAACAAGTAAACATCATATAAAATATAAACTTTACATGAAGGAAAAATTGATGAAAAATTAACAAAAATGAATAATTAATAATAGTTATGAAAGTCATTAATACTACTACTTATAATAATAATAATAATGGAAACTAATGTTGATGAAAGTTATAATGATGACAATGATGATAATGATAAAATGTGTGAATAATATGATAAAAACGAATGCTGTCACGTTAATATTAATGTAAGTGATGATAATGGATATAATGATAATAATAATACGAATTGTCATTATTTATAAGATGGATATTATGATGACAAAAGGATCAACTACTACTACTACTATTACTACTACTATTACTACTACTATTACTACTACTACTATCACTACTACTACTATCACTTTTACTACTACCATTAATACTACTACTAGCACCACTATTGCTACTAATACAACAACAACAACAACAACAATAATAATAACAAGGTCGCGACTAACTGTAATGGTGCCATGAGTGTGTGTGTGTGTGTGTGTGTGTGTGTGTGTGTGTGTGTGTGTGTGTGTGTGTGTGTGTAATGAGAGTGATTGTGATGCAAGGGTTGTGATGAGTGGGGTAGGTAGTGTAGTGACAGTCACCACTAAACATGACCACCATCACCACCACCACCACCACCACCAACAACAACAACACCATCACTAACAGAACCCTGAATAATTACACACACACACACACACACACACACACACACACACACACACACACACACACACACACACACACACACACACACACAGACAGACATAAAAGTGGGAGGAAGGAGGAAAAAATATAGGGGCCAGAGGTCTGGTATCATAAATCCTAAATGAGGGAAGGGAAGGGAAGGGAAGGGAAGGGAAGGGAAGGGAAGGAGAGTTAGAAGAGACTGATGACCTTCCTTCTTCTTCTCATTGACACTTACATTCAAATACATTACAGTACATTCACTCGTAATCTGTGTATCTCTTCTCTTCTCTACTGCTTTGTTTACTAATATACTTTACCATGTTGCTCTTTATCATTTGTCAATGTTATGTGTTTTCATGTGTTTCTCTCTCCCTCTCTCTCTTTTTCTCTCTCTCTTTCTCACTCTTTCTCTTTCTCTATCTCTTTCTCTATCTCTTTCTCTTTCTCTTTCTCTATCTCTTTCTCTATCTCTATCTCTTTCTCTCTCTCTCTCTCTCTCTCTCTCTCTCTCTCTCTCTCTCTCTCTCTCTCTCTCTCTCTCTCTCTCTCTCTCTTCGTTTTTCTTTTTACTTTTTCATTATTCTTTATTCTTTATTCTATTCCTTCCTCTCCTCTCCTCTCCTCTCCTCTCCTCTCCTCTCCTCTCCTCTCCTCTCCTCTCCTCTCCTCTCCTCTCCTCTCCTCTCCTCTCCTCTCCTCTCCTCTCCTCTCCTCTCCTCTCCTCTCCTCTCCTCTCACTTACCTCTGTGTTTAGATACGCTTCTCCTTCCCTCATTTTATATTCGTTCATTTGAATATCAAATTGTTTACATTTTAGCCAATTTACCCTCCCAAGGCTGTTTGGTAATAAGCGTAGTTATCCAATTCTTTGTATTTTTTTTATTATTGACGCACAGGAACTACGATTTGTTGAACGACTATTGGCTATCTCTCAAAAACAGTATTGGTCATAATTTCACGGCTACACAGAGAATATAAACAGCTGGAAATTGACCACAAATCTTAATGAAATGTTGTGTTTTGCTGGTTGCACTTAATTCATTGCTAAACATCGCTTGCTTTGTCAGCTGGATTAGTTTTTTTTAATCTAGCTTTCCGTGATCGTGGTCGTAGTCTGGGGTCTTCGGATCTATGAATAATTTTTTCTCTCCCAGCCTGTTCACTGATCATTACTAATACTACTACTAATAATAATAACTATAGTCTGTTCAAAACTTGTGTTCCTATTGGCCTCTTATGCTTGGATAGATAGAAATAGATAGATAGATAGATAGAAATAGATAGATATAGATAGATAGATAGAAATAGATAGATAGCTAGATAGATAGAAATAGCGACAGATAGACAGATAGAAATAGCTAGATAGATAGAGGCTAGTGGAACACATTTTGAACAGACTATAGTTTGGTGTTTGATAATGATGTGCGACCAGAAATTATTGGTAATAACTAAATATTTGACGTTGTATTTGACGTCATGAAAAGCTTCAGTAAATTTGATTGAGGACATAAGATTATGTTTTGTAATCCCGAAAAAAAATCATACACACACAAAATCACATAGACACACACAAATAAAATCACATAGACACACACACAAACAAAATTACATAGACACACTCACAAACAAAATCACAGACACACTCACAGACACAGATACAGACACACATACAAAGACAAAGACACACTCACACAAACACACACACTCACAAAAAAAAAAAAAAAAAAAAAAAAAAAAAAAAAAAAAAAAAAACACTGAGGGATTGTCTGGGCGTGTCTATTTGATGAAAGGAAATCAATGTTTTAGTGTTGAGTTCCCGCTACAACATGTGACATTCCCTGGCTGGCTGCACCCTGCCTGTCTACCTGCCTACCCGCCTACCCATGTGTTCATATCAGTTTAAGGGGGTGGGGGAGTATGGGACAGGCTTGGGGAGGGGGGCGGGGGGCTTGGGTGGTGCGGGAGTATGGGACATGCTTGGGGGGGCTGGGGAGGGTGAGGGAATAGGGGGACAGGCTTGGGGGGAATCATGTGCTCCAGATTTACCAACACTATACTGTCCCCTTAATAAATGTCTCTAATTTTTTTTTTTTTAGTGTAGGAGCCTGTGAAGTTTATATTTCCATACTGTACTCCATGACTTGACAAGATGTGGCGACACGACTTTCTGCCGCCAACTGTACGTGTTGTTTTGTGGCACAGTGAGGAGGAATCTATAGTACCCATGACTCCACCAACCTCATGCATCGTGTATGATTCCTCCTAACTATGCCATGAAACAAGCTCCTTCCATATAGGTGGTGTTTCGTGGCAATATTTGAAGGACTCATTTACTTCCAATATTCTGAGTACATCACAGGGTCCCTTATATGGACTATAATGTTGTTTACGAAAAGGATTAAGATGGCAGAGGTGAAGTGCTGACGTAAATATATCCCATAATGTAAAGGAAGCTGACGTCAAATATGTGGGTGCAGTAACCTTATTGGAAGAAAAAGAGGAGAATCTAGGAGGAGGAGGAGGAGGAGGAGGAGGAGGAGGAGGAGGAGGAGGAGGAGGAGGAGGGTTGGCCGCTGTTCTGGGAAGAGGTGAGAGAGAAGCATGCAGGAGGGAGGGTTGGGCAGTGGGCTAGGTAGACACAAAAACTATAGTGAAGGGAGATAAATTTGTGAGACTTGAGAAAGGAGTGAGAAAGTCAGAAAGATATACTAGACGGGTGACGAAAGATGTTAAAGATAGAGGTGAGTAGGATCTTGTCATGTCTAACGTGATCAATGAAGTCAGGTAGAATTATTATTATTTACAAGGACCATAGAGTCATAGAGGTGAACTGTAGGATTTGACGAAAAAGCTTAGATATCGATAAGTCTATATATACATTAATCAATTGGGATTCAAAATACGTTTTGATATTTATATTTTGATTAATGTCAACTCTTTATTTTCAGGTGGAAGGAATGTATGTGACCAAATAAATTATGCCTGTGTATGTGCATAATTATATACATGTATTAGTTATTGTTTTAATAACTTAAATTAAGGATTTTTTTTTTTTTTTTTTTTTTTTGAGGAAGGTAGATGAAACCATAGAAGTCTAGACGTCCTGACAAACTTTCTCGAGGCCATGATTTATTTGAGAAAGCCTCACTGGACGAAAGGCTGTCTTGTCACAACAATAGTTTCTCCTCATTCGGTGTATTTCTTCTACCCTTCTGTCGGCCTCTTATGCCTGTGCACGCATGGCTGACAAACTTTAAACATTGGTTCTACATTGAATTCAGTGGACTACATAAATTTTAACCTAAAATCCTCGTTCCATCTAATTACATGAAAGTTATGCCCTGCTTCTTATACTTGA